>JACEIK010001196.1:273941-287853 GCA_018107945.1 Datura stramonium
ATATTTCTAGAAATGAATAAGTTTTTTAAAAATAAACCAAAGCTAAAAACATCATTTATTTTAAAATAACATAATCATCCCACTAATTTCGTAACTTATGTTTTCTTATCTTCGTATCTCTGGTCAAATATTTATGAGTTTACTACAATAATAAAAGCTTGTGTTTAAATTTGACATATCTATAGTGTGTTCAAAGAGGAAAACGATCAATTTCTTTTTACGTTCCAAATTGTGTTGTTGTGCTTGAGATATACCCGGTGAGGTGACTTTTCATTTTGATAAGATGCCTTTTTATTTCTCTATTATTATTCACTAAACACAATAATTTAAGTTTATCTGTTCTATGTCCCTTTTTTTTGAAAAAAAAAAGAAGAGATATATAGATTAAGTTATATTTGTGAATTCTTAGACTGTATCTTATTATTATTATTTTTTTTTTGCCTGATTATTCAGTTTTTTCATGGCATATATTTTGTCGGTCACTTTTTGTCTGCCCAAAATAATTACATAAATTTGAGCTGGAATTTTGTTCAGGAGGAGGTGAAATTGTGGTTCAATTTTTAGACGACGAGATAATTTGATATCAATAAATAAAAGAGAAAAAATGCTTAATGTATTTATTTATTAATTTAGACATGCATATGGGTTACGTTCAGGCTAATTAATCGCATATAGCTAGAAAGAGTAATAATTTAATCATCAATGGAGAAAGTCACTGATTGTTACCAAAATATGTACAGAAAGATTTGTATATCTACCATTAGCTTCCGTTGTTAAAGCCAGAGAAAATAACTTTCAAAATAGAAGCAAACGCGAAGATGTTATTTTTCATGGCTAGACACAAAATACACAAACAATAATCCAAATAACTAGAACATTAACTAGTTTTATTTATTAGTAATTAATAAGTAGCAGGGAGTACTTCATCAGCAACAAATAGTAGAAATCTTGAATTACCAAAAATAAATAATAAGAGCAAAGATAAAAAGAATAACCCTCCGCCTTCCGGTATCTAAACATTCACGGCGTTGCATAGGAACATAAGGGACGATGCTGCCGCAGCGCCACCGCCCAAAAATACTCTTTCATAATAATCAACACAAAACAACGACAAGGAAAGTTCCACTTCATGCTGAGTCCAAACTCTTTCAGAACCCGTTCCTGTTTTCCACTTCCTGAGCCGGTCCAACACAGGCTTAACACACACCATGTAAAGTCTTTTGTACCCTCCGAGAGCTAACACCACCGTCCGCACGCCTTCCGGGGGTGGAGACACGTGGCGGAAGCAAAGGTGCTCCCAGAGCGAATCGTTTCTAGTAATGGAGCACCACAGCTTACAAACACATGCAGCGACCCCTAAGGAGCCACCATCGACCCTTTGCAATATCTCTATCAGCACGTCAACGTTGTCATTGATGAAAAAGTTGGTAACCTCCAGTTCGAGTTGCACCATTTTTTTCTCTGCAAAACAAAAAGTGGTTCAAAGGAAACAGGAGATTTATGGGAAATGAGTGAATAATTAGGAAGTAAAGGGTATTTGTAGGGAGGGAATTAAACTAAAGGGTTTTTGACTTGGGTGCATAGGGTATCGGGGAAAGAAGAGAAGAGGCCAAAAGGAAAAGTTTGGAAGGAAAGAAACTAGAACCAAGAATCCAAGAGTAGCGTTTGAATAGAATAGTATAAAAGGTTTTGGGAAGTGGTGAGGCGAAAACTATTGTTTGTCGTTTTCCACAGTTTGTTCAGTTCAATGCTCAAATGACTGATGACTTTTTCGATGCATTGGGTCCATCAATTGTGTTATGTGTGTTCGAACACTAGATAGAAATAGAGAAAAGTCAAATGTGAACGTTATGCTATTTCGAGGTTAATTAGTGTTTTTAGTGTAGATATATGATTATGCAGCATTGATGAATGGAATTAATGTGGAAGTATGCAGCTACTACATCTTCATTTCCACGAACTCTTCTAATTCATCTGTATGTTGAGAACGAGGGGCTTGTGTCCGAGGTGAGTATCCGGACGAGAAAGTTAGTATAACCAAGCCTTGTAATACCCCGAAAGTTCTTAAGACTAGATTTGAGATTTGAAATGTGTTAAGTAGAAATGAGGAAAATTTTTCACAATATGACTCATGGTACGAGTCGTGATGAGAGGTACGACTCATTGGAAGCGTTTGTGGTTAGGATCAGCAGGAGGAGTTCAGTGACAACGAGTCAAGGTACGAATCGTGGGATCATGTTTTGAGTCATAGGGTGAACTATGGTTTAAGGACTGACTTACTCTGGTTAGAATGTATGAGTCATTGTACGACCCATTGTGGAAAACTAGGGGTTGATGTACAATTTGTTAGAAGGATGAAGGAGTTGGATGAGCGAACTATGAGAGCAAGCCACGAGTCGTAGGTTAATGGTACGACTCGTGGTCAGTAGTCATAATGGATCTCTTGTGTATTAGATTTGGAAAGAACGAGTCAGGGTACGACTCATACTAGGAAACAATGATCATGGGTGGATCTAATGTCACAACTCGAGTTTACACCTTAGATGCGACATGGTATTTGGTTCCACAAGTGACCCCAAGTTAACCCATGGTTTAACATCACACTGGTATACTGAATTAAATAGAAGCGGAAGCTGAGAAAAACATAACTAAATAACTATCTCAAAAAAAAAAGTCTAATAAGGTACTGAAAATCTATGCAACAAGTGCAAAACATACTAAACCAAAATGTTGTCTGAAAGCCATCTAAGAACTAACGGGTTGCTGGGACAAACCCTTATCTAACTCTAAAAATCTGAAAGCAAGAAACTAAAACGGAACTAAATCCCCATCCTCGAAAGATGAGGACTCACCAAAGATAATGCAGCTGAAATCTTCTAAAGGAAACTACTAACGATGCTGTGACTGAGAACCTACAGTTGTATCATAATACGATACAACATGGAAAATATGCATAAGTACTTTGAATGTACTGTGTATGCAAGATGTAAGTAAGAACAGTAGAAATACACAACTGAACTGATAAACATTAAATATAACTGTAACAGCGTAACGCAGGTACTGACCTAGGATCACAACTATATATTGAAATCTGAATAACTGAGCTGAACTAAAGATTGTGACTGTTCTGGACTGAGAGGTACAACACTATACTGTGGGAGAGACTATAATTGACATGTAACCACGTGAGCTAAATGTGGAGTCTGATGTATATTCCCCATCAGAGAAGGCCCACTATACCTTGCCAGGGTATAGTAGCTGAACTGTGTAATCACTGTTTGATGCCCATTCACGCTAAACCTACGGTGGCTACGTAGTTCTAGGAACCTGGATGCACTAAACCCCGACCCGCTCGATGGTAAGTCCTACTCCCACCAGAAATTTCTAACAGTAAATACTAGGCTGATAGCTTGAACCTGATGTCCCGAGACTTAAGTCAGGAATACATACTTGAAAGTAACCTGAGAGTCTGAAGGACCTAATTATTGAAACTAAGGGTTCTAAGACTAGCCAGAGCTGCTTTAGATGAAAGCGTCATAACCATCTAAAGAATACCCTGACAACTAATAGTTGAGACTACGAAGTTTTACTGAATTCCACAAGAGACTAAGTATTGTCAAATTGATCAGCTGATATTTCTATATGATACTGAAAAGGCTAAGTACTAACTGGGACTAAAAAATCAATAAATTCAACATTTTGGTAATCTAACTGTACTATTCTGTTGATTACATAAAATATCAAAATCAAACAAGGTTTGTATCTAGAAAATTATGCAAGACTCTTTATATTGCATTTACAGACTAGGGCTAAACACATATTGCATGGAAAGAGATATCAACATAAAGTATAACTATCTACAATATGCAAGAATCATGAAAATTATAACAAGAAGGAAATTCATATTCTATCTGAAAGACAACCCTAACATTGGTACCAAAAGGGCTAGAACAGGTAAAGATTTTAGGAAGGTTTTTGGGGCAACAGAGAAGAGCAATTCCCTTTTTGAAATCTCACATACATGGAGTAGAAATTCCCCCTAAGAGATTACTTGAGAAATCTAAGGAGAATGGAAACCTTAGGTCTTTCTTTGTAATTCTAGACTGAGTTTTTCTACGTACAGAACTTGAGAGAATAAGAGAAAAAATAGACTAACTCTCGAAATCCCCCTAAAAATAATCCCAAAACGATGTATTGTGGGCATTAAAATAACAAGAATTTACAAAAATGCCCCTAGAATTCAGATTGTTAAAACCTCACTGCCAGTGACCACGAGTGACCTAATAGGTCATTAGGTTACTGGACGACTCGTGGTCCTCACTAGAAATCCCACTTTCAACTCAGCACTCTGATTATGACTCACTTCACGAGTTGTAACGTAACACCACAACTCGTGGCTCCATCCGTGGTCACCCTATTACCACGGCTCGACAATGTCTTGCCACTCAATTTACGAGTCGCGTCATGAATCATGGAGAACTTCACGGGTCACTAGACTAGTGACCTCCTTGTTCCTCAGCTTACGAACCTGATGGTCTAGGATCTCAACTGGAACTTCTTTGTAAGAGAGGCTTTCCTTTACACCAACATTCTCTAAAGGCACTACTGAAGTCTGATCACCGATGCACTTCTTTAGCAATGACACATGAAAGACTGGATGCACCGATGCTAACTCTGTAGTTAATTCTAACTCATAGGCCACATTGCCAATGCGTCTCAGGATTTTGTAATGTCTCACATATCTCGGACTAAGTTTTCCTTTCTTCCCAAACCTCATCACCCCTTTCATAGGTGAAATCTTTAGATAAACCCAATCATCTACAATGAACTCTAGCTCTCTTCTCCTCACATTTGCATACGACTTCTGTCAACTCTACTATTTTCAACCTTTCGCTGATAAAAGCTAAACTTTCTACATCGCTTCATGAACTGAGTTTGGTTCTATCAAGGTAGCTTCACCAACTTCAAACTATCCTATAGGAGATCTACATCTCCTACAATACAATTCCTCAAATGGGGCCATTTAGATGCTGGAGGGGTACCTGTTGTTATATACAAACTCGATGAGAGGTAGGTGATCATCCCAACTACCTTTGAAATCGATCATACAATCTCTTAGCATGTCTTCCAATGTCTCGATAGTCCACTCACCTAGTCCATCTGTTTATGGGTGAAAAGTTGTGCTAAGCTTGACTTGAGTGCCAAGTCCCTTCTGAAGTGACTTCCAGAAATATGAGGTGAACTGAGTACCTCTATTTGAAATGATGGACAAGGGAACTCCATGAAGTCTGACTAATTCCCAAATATACACTCTAGCATAATCATCAACTGAGTTGGTAGTCTTAACCTATAGGAAATGTACTGACTTAGTCATCCGGTCTACAACCACTCATATTGAATCATGCTGCTGGTGAGTACAAGGTAAACCTGTGATGAAGTCCATATTCACTTCCTCCCACTTCCAAGTAGGAATACTGATATCCTGAGTCATACCCCAGGTCTCTGATGTTTAATCTTAACCTATTGGCAGTTCGAACACTTACCTAAAAATTCTGCAATGTCTTTCTTCATACCATTCCACTAATAGATTTTCCGTAGGTCAAGGTACATCATAGTAGCACTCGGATGAATAGAATACCTGGAGCTGTGTGCTTCTGCCAGTATTCGCTGTTTCAAGTCGTCTACATCTAAAACACATAATTTTCCCTGGTAACGAAGTACACCATCTCCCCCTTTGGAAAAGCCTCCACCTCTTTTCTTGAAACTGCTTCTTTCAACTTGAGTAGTATGGGGTCTTCTTCCTGCTTTGACTTGGCCTCTACAACCACTAAGGATTCTGACCCACTCCGAATTACAACTCCGCCCTCAGCTGAATAAACTAACTACACTCCCAATCGAGCTAACCTATGGATATCTTTTTCTAGTTCTTTTCTACCCTCTTCGACATGAGCAACACTTGCCATAGATTTCCTACTTAAAGGCATCAGCCACCATATTAGCCTTTCCTGGGTGGTATAGTACACTCATGTCATAATCTTTCAATAATTCCAGCCACCTCCTCTGATGAAGGTTCAGGTCCTTCTAATTGAACACTTATTGAAGGCTCTTGTGGTCAGTGAAAACATCCATGTGAACTCCATAGAGGTAATGTCTCCATATATTCAAAGAAAATACCACTGCCACTAGTTCAAGATCATGAATCGGATAGTTCTTCTCATGAACCTTGAGTTGTCTGGAGGGATAAGCTATCACCTTACCCTGCTATATCAGGATGCAATCAAGGTCAACTCAGGAAGCATCACAATAAATTACGAACCCATCTGTTCATTCTAGCAAGGTCAAAATTGGAGCTATAGTGAGTCGAGTCTTCAACTCTTGGAAACTCTTCTCACAATCATATGAACACTAAAACTTCACCTTTTTTGAGTTAATTTGGTCAAAGGGGATGTAATAGAAGAAAACCCTTCTATAAACAATCGGTAATAATCGGTTAAACCCAAGAAACTTATGATATCTGTTGGAGAAGTAGGTCTTGGCCAATCTTTTACCACTGCTATCTTTTGAGAATCTACCTGAATACCCTCATCTGAGACCACATGACCGAGGAAAGCCACTGACCTCAACTAGAATTCACACTTATTATGTTTAGCGAACAACTGATGGTCTGTGAGAGTCCGCAACACTATCTTAAGGTGGTTGGCATGATCCTCCTCATCCTTGGAGTACACCAAAATGTCATCTATGAATACAACGCTGAACGTGTCCAGGTACGGCTTAAATACCCTATTCAGCAGATCCATAAATGTTGCAGGAGCAGTGGTTAGTCCAAAACACATAACCACGAATTTGTACTGACCATAGCGAGTTCTGAAAGCTATTTTTAAAATGTCACATTCCTTGACTCTGAGCTGGTAGTATCCCGATCTAAGGTCTCTCTTAGAGAAACAACTAGCTCTTTGAAGCTAATCGAACAAGTCGTCAATCCTAGGCAGAGGATACCTATTCGTGATTGTAACTTTATTCTGTTGATGGTAATCCATTCACATCTTGAGCGTACCATCTTTATTTCGCACAAACAACACTGGAGAATCCCGTGGAGAGATATTTGGTCTGATGAAGCCCTTATCTAGAAGGTCTTTCAACTGTTCCTTCAACTCCTTAAGCTCAGTTGGAGACATTTTATAAGGAGGAATAGAGATGGGCTGGTGTCTAAAAGAAGGTCTACGCCGAAGTCTATCTCCCGCTCTAGAGGGACTTCGGGAAGATCTTCAGGAAAGATGTCAGGAAATTCACTAACAACTGGAACTGATTGAATAGTCGGGGTCTCGGAACTAGAATCCTTGACCCTAACCAAGTGATAGATGAAACCCTATGAAATCATTTTTCAGGCCCTAAGGTAGGAAATAAACCGACCCTTAGGCGCTGAAACACTACCCTTCCACTCTAAGACTAGCTTGTTAGAAAACTAAAATCTGACAACTCTAGTTCTGAAGTCGACTGAGGCATAGCAGGAATGTAACCAGTCCATGCTAAGAATAAGGTCAAATCCAACCATGGCTAGATTTACTAGATCAATAGAATAACTTTATTTAACACTTATATTTGGCAACTTCTATATACTCAACTGGCTTTAACTGACTCACCAACCGGAGTAGAGACTGAAAAGGGCTCTGAGAGGACTTTGGGACTAATATCAAACTGAACAAAAATATATGGAGTCACGAAGGAAAGTGTGGCCCCTGGATCTAACAAGGCATATACATCAATTTGTGGAAGAGGCGCAATGTCACGATCCGACTCTATACTCTGGACGAGACACGGTACTTGGAGTCACAAGTAACCCCAAGCCAACCCATAGTCTATCATAATACTAGAAATATGAGTAAACATATGCGGAAGCTTTAAATAATAAAATCATTTAAGAAAGATGAATTGGATAAAACTTCATACATCTAAAAAAACATACTGAATGTCTGAAAGCCATCCACTAATGATGAGTTACTAGGACAAGCCCCCAGGTAACTCTAAAGTCTAATTGAAAGAAAATAACTAAAAGATAAATATCATCCTCGAAAGATGAGGACTCACCAACTGGAGCTGCTGATATCACCTAAAGAAATTGACCAACAATGTTGAGGCTGAGAACCTGCGCCTGTATCATGATACGATACAACATAGAAGGTATGCATCAGTACTTTGAATATACTGAGTAAGTGAGAGAAAAAACACAAACATGAAGAACAAGTAACCGAACTGTAATGACATATAATGACCAAGTGAAATACTGAAAACTTAACAACTGAAATATAACTGAGATGGTCAATAATGACCCTGACTAATGGTCATAGACATGCCCTGAATCTGAGATACTGATTTGAGCTAACTGTACTGATTGAACTGAGTAAATCTGAAATTGTACTGAGCTGAGCTAAATTGAAACTGTACTGACTAGTGAGAGAGTCTATACCGATATATAATCATGTGAGATAGATGTGGATTTGATGTATACGCCCCATCGTTAGGACCCAATATACCTTGCTAGGGTATAAAGGCATGAGTTGGGTGATCACAAGTCTGGGGCCATAAGGACAATAAAATAACCTACGGTGGCAACGTAGTTCTGGGAACCCGGGGTGCGCTGGAACCCCGGTCTGCTTGGTTCTAATTCCTACTCCCACTAGATAGTCCTAGTCTAACTACTAAGATGATAGCTCAAAACTGGGGTTCAAGACTAATTCAGCGATACTTATCTGGAAGTACCCTGAGAGTCTTATCAGACCAGATTCTATGGTTCCAAAACTGGTCAGAGCTGCTTATCTGGAAGCTCGTAACTATCCAAAGAACAAGCTAATATCTAATAAATGATAATTTATTCTGATAACTGACATCTAGGAGGCACCACTGACACCTCAAGAAAAGACTACAGTCAAATTGATCAGCTGACATTTCTGAAAATACTGAGTAGGCTAGTATTCTTACTGAAACTGGACTAGCATGAGCTGACTAAGATAATCAATTGATATTAACAACATGGGAATCCCAACACTGATAGAATCAAGCAACATGAATAACTAATCAAATATGCAAGATTCTAATTTATTGCATTCAAAGCTAGGGATAGAATCCATTTACAAGAACAAGCATCAATGTGATAGCTAAATAGTGGAATTTTAGTAACAATTATTATGAAAAATATTCCACACAATATGGATAGAATCTGGCAGAAAATTTATTCACATTAAAAAATTCAGGGACTAGAACTGATAAGAAAATTTAGATGGATTTTGGGGCACAAGGGAAGGACAATTCCCTTGCTAAATTCTCACATACCTGGTGATGAAATCCCAGAGAAAATCCCTTGAGAATTTGAGAAGAAAAGTTGATTGCCCTAGCTTCTGCTATGAGTTTTCTGAGAAAATTCTACGATCTGACTTTTAAGGGAATGAGAGGAATGAAGTATATCATTGATTACCCCTCTAAATTCCCTGAGTATAACCCAAAATGATATAGTTTAGGGATTAAAAAGCTGGAAAGTTACAAAAATATCCCTGGTAGAAAATTAAGAAAAATTGTAGATAGGGACCACTGGGTCACTCAACGAGTCATTGGTTGAGACCACGAATCATTGGGACCAGTCATTGGTCTTGGGACTAATTTTTGGCTCACTAAAACTTGCAATGAGAGGGTCCAGAACTCATTGGATGAACCAACGGGTTGTTGGTACCTCCCGTGACCACTTGCAAGAAATCGAACAAAACACTAGACCTTTTCCCCAATGGGTGACACAACGACTCATTGGTTGTCACAGCGAGTCATTGTCACCTCTCATTCTGTCCACTGGAAATCCTGAAGGATTCTTGAGCTTGACACCATGGGTGGTGACAACGACTCATTGTGTGATACAATGGGTCGTTGTTGCCACCTGTTGTCACTGAAGGAGATACCTGGGAGCCCAACTAATGACTCACACAATGAGTCATTGTATCACATGATGACTCGATGGTTGACTCGTGGGTTCCTAGAAAAGGGATCACTGGGTTCCAAGCTGGGGATGCCACGAGTGATAGGACGACTCGTTGTTTCACACAACAGGTCATTCCATGTCTCGTTGGTTCTCGAAGGACCAAGGCAGGGATGACCATGACCCAGATAATTGGTCGTTGAAGCTGACCATGACTCGTTGTCTCAATCGTTTAGAGGCAAAAATTTCTGGTTTCTTTTGGATTTTTCTTGCAAGGTCTGAGTTTGGTCTAGAAAATATTCGAGGTGTTACAATATCTCCCTCTTGGGATCATTCGTTCTCGAATGAAGGCTAAGACTGCTGGAAAACTAGGAAAAGAGATGTAAATTCCTAGACTGAGACTATGAATTGATTTATGAAGGAATTACTGACTCCAAACTGACTTAACCATGCTAACAGAGTTGATGCAACTAGAATGAATATTGAAAATCTGAATAGAGCTGATGAGTACAGAACTGAATAGAGTATTGAAAAGGAATTTAGTACCTGATGCAGGAATTTGGCAATCATGTCTGCTTCTGCCTCCCATGTGGCTCCCTCAACTAGCTGGTTCCTCCACAAGACTTTCACTGAAGTGACCTCCTTATTTCTCAGCTTACGAAACCGACGATCTAGGATTCTAATTGTTACACCCCATAAGTTTCTAACATTTATTCGGCCTATTCGTATGTCGGTTAAGAGTTTTAGAGTGCCATACGTACGAGGAAAGGGCCCGGGTAAAGGCCGAACGAGTGCCAAGTCAGGATTTCGCGGGAGGAGGCCGAACCAAGCTGCCTAGAGGGGAAAAGTGGCACAGAGCAGCTCCTCCGTATTAGCCAACATGGCATGGAGCAGAATCAGCATGATGGGCAGAGTGCCACGTTGCCTTGTCTGCTGCCTCAAGTATATAAAGGCCTCACACTTAGAATTTTAGATTATTTTTCATAAAACTTCGGCCAGAACAGAGGGAAACCGAGGAAAACATTTAATAATCATCCGATTACGTCGCTAAACGCTGTCCAAATCCAAATTAACTCGGGGTATTGAAGTATAAAGCTGCAGGGAGCATCGTTGCGGAGTTATTTTCATAAAATACGCCCGACAAATCATCGTCCCGCCGAGCCTAAGTTGATGGAATTGTTTCAAACTAGTGTCAATACGATCACATGCCTAAAGTAAGTATTTCTCCCTTCTAGATTCCCGAGAAATTATGAGTTTTCAATCATCTTTCGATAGGTTGAAATATAGTTACTATATATATAAAGTTGTTTTTTTCTTCGAATTCAATAACGAAGTTGGCCTTACTCTTCCATTTATATGATTACAGTTGAGAAGGGTAGTTGAATAAGAGCTGATACTCATCAGTTAGTCAGAACAGTGAACGAGGTATGTAAGGATTAACTCTCGGCAAGTATCCTTGTCGTACAGTGTTACGACTTATGTTCTCGAATAGAAATAACAATCTTAAATGCTGCAGACGATTGCTACCATTAGATTGTAATTCGATATGTAGTAATTAGCTATTATTGATATACATATATAAATATCAGATATGTTGCGAGTAGCTGCTAATAGGGATTACAATTACATAAATTCTGGTTAGCTGCTAGAAAACATATACAGATCGAACTAAAGTACCCCTCGCGAAAAGGTAGCAGGTTAAATGTGATTCGTGTTATGAACGCTATAGAAACTCTTTTAGTTCTTAGTTTATTGTGATGGTAGACTTATATGTTTGTTGCTAGGCCTAGACTTTAGAAGCTCGTAAGAGTTATTGGCCTGAATTAGTTGGTTAAAAAGTATGGGTGCAGTTAGGTGGTCTAACGACCAGTTGGCGCATGTATCGGCAGGAAAGCATCCCTAGAGGTCATTGACGTTATCGCACATTCCAGAACCAGAAATAGAGACAGAATAGGTATATTCTAGAGTTAGCGTCACCAGGGTTCTACAGTGTATTGAGTGATCGTCCACCATCCCTTTATCCCACGCCCAGCAAGGCAGCCTAGTCGTCTGAGTCAGATAAACCCGTGGGTACCCGATGGAGGGGTCCACATCAGTAGTCAGTGACGGGCCAGCAGCCTAGCCGGTTCTTGTAAGGTATTCAGGTACAGAGTGCCAGGAGAGGGCCAGTCTATATAGAATTGCCCATAAGATTGAGAATTTCCCGGAACAGTAATATAGATCCGACTGAATTCAGACAAGGCTTAAGGAGTCAGTAGGACTCTGTTAGTACAGTGTTAACCATAAGTTAAGGAGGTCGGTAATCTCCCTATGAAGTATCGGGGTTCCGATCGCGTAGAAGCAAGNCCCAGCTCTATAGTTGTTTAATTAGAAGAATAAAGTAGTTAGCTATCTGCAACCCCACAGTTATTCATGAGTTATAGATGTCCGAGTAGGACATTCAGAGTATTGATAGGCCACTTCAGACCTTGCTCTATTCATCCAAGACTATTAGAGATCATGATCATTATCAGGATCCTCTGATCAAATACCGGCACATGGCGCGCCGGCAGACATCCATACAGATTATCCCAGAGGAGAGTAGCATTAGCATGAGGCCTAGAAGGCCAGATACGCTCTCTTTATACAGATAGATTGATGTTTCAGTATAGCACCTGGGTTTGGGTTTCCCTCAGTTAGAAGCCTTCAATGACCGCCCCAGGGTTAATAGTTGTGTCGCTCGCCCGCCAGGGGCGAGGATGCGTCCCTCTACGGAGCGCATGCTGTCCGCAAGGGACGAAGATGGGGATCTAGATCCTCATATGCCGTGGTTGGCCTTATACACACCCCCGCCGAGCATTCACGCTCGGGGTGTAGATATCAGGAGTCCTCCGGACTCAGACACAGCTACAGTTCAGGGGCCAAGCGGGCGCAGTTGTTGACCCAAGGGACCGGTAGGTTGACTACAGTACCAGTAGAGTTGTAGACATCTGAGTAGGGGTATATAAATTGAGATGTGCTCGCCAGGACTTATGGGGACCTGAATGAGTTATTCCGTGTTGATTGTACCTCCCGGCTTATGGGCCCAGGTGGGATTCTTATATGAATTCTTGTCTGCTAGATGTAGTGTATAAATGTGTAAGTATGCAGTCTTAGCTTATGTACTTGTAGTGTCAGCTAGATGCAGATTATGAATCAACAGGCGTACAGGTTAATGTTTCGGCTCTTCTTTTTATTTACTTCTAGTCCTATTCAGCTTATCTATTTCTTTACATATTCGGTACATATTGTACTGACGCCCTTCCTGGGGCACTGCATTACTTGCCTGCAGGTACAGATAGACGAGGAGCAGGTCCCTGATAGTTCCAGTTAGCCGTACAAAACCGTCAACTCCCTTCTTCCGGGGCTTGTGTGGTAGAGGTTTATTCCTTTTGTTTGTACATATGGGTAGGTCGGGGCCCTGTCCCGACCATCTTATTACTCCTCGAGGCTTGCAGATTGTGTTACTTCCCTGTAGCTAGATAATATCGGTCGTGTAGGGCCTACATGTGTTTTAGACTATGTGTGTTGGCCGTGTGGGGCCTTGTTTAGCTGTTGATTGGCGGCTTTGTCGGCCCGCATAGAACTCCGTATGATTGTTTGTCTTTGGTTAGCTGTTTACTTTCACAGGGGCTACAGGCCTTGTCGGTCGGGGATTGTATTTACAGCCGCTATATTGCGCATTGTTTTCTTGATTCCAGAGTTAGAGTCAACCCTGCACCAGAGGTGCTTAGGCTTCGTCAGCTCAGCAGTTATGGTCCTAGTAGGGCACCAGGTGCTAGTCATGCCTCCCAAGGTGGGGCGTGACAAACTTGGTATCAGAGCAGGTCGTATCCCAGGGAGTCTGCAAGCCGTGATAAGTAGAGTCTTATCTATGGATGTGTTGTGCACCACATACTATAGGCAGGAGGCTGCAAGGCATGATAGGATGGT
>JACEIK010001196.1:291318-310204 GCA_018107945.1 Datura stramonium
ATATCAAATATGTTGCGAGTAGCTGCTAATAGGGATTACAGTTACATAAATTCTGGTTAGCTGCTAGAAAACATATACAGATCGTACTGCAGGACCCCTCATGAAAAGGTAGCAGGTTAAATGTGATTCGCGTTATGAATGCTATAGAAACTCTTTTAGTTCTCAGTTTATTGTGATGGTAGACTTATATGTTTGTTTCCAGTCCTAGACTTTAGAAGCTCGTAAGAGTTATTGGCCTGAATCAGTTGGTTAAACAGTATGGGCGCCGTTAGGCGGTCTAACGACCAGTCGGTGCCTGTATCGGCAGGAAAGCATCCCTAGAGGTCATTGACGTTATCGCACGTTCCAGAACCAGAAATAGAGAAAGAATAGGTATATTCTAGAGTTAGCGTCACCAGGGTTCTCCAGTGTATTGAGTGATCGTCTGCCATCACTTTAACCTTATTAGTTATTGTCAGTCTTAGTCGACTCAACAGTTATCATGTAGGATGCCCAGCAAGCCAGCCTAGTCGTCTGAGTCAGATAAACCCGTGGGTACCCCAACGAGGGGTCCACATAAGTAATCAGTGACGGGCCAGCACCCTAGCCGGTTCTTGTAAGGTATTCAGGTACAGATTGCCAGGAGAGGGCCAGTCTATATAGAATTGCCTATAAGATTGAGAATTTCCCAGAACAGTAATATAGATCCGAGTGGATTCAGACAAGGCTTTAGGAGTTAGTAGTACCCTGCTAGTACAGTGTTAACCACAAGTTAAGGTGGTCGGTAAGCTCACTATGAAGGACCGGGGTGCCGATCGTGTAGAAGCAAGTTCGACCAAGCCCAGCCCTATAGTTGTTTAATTAGAAGAATAAAGTAGTTAGCTATCTGCGACCCCACAGTTATTCATGAGTTATAGATGTCCGAGTAGGACATTCAGAGTATTGTTAGGCCACTTTAGACCTCGCTCTATTCGTCCCAGACTATTAGAGATCATGATCACTATCAGGATCCTCTGATCAAATACGGGCACATGGCATGCCGGCAGACAGCCATACAGATTATCCCAGAAGCGAGTAGCATTAGCATGAGGCCCAGAAGGCCAGATACGCTCTCTTTATATATATAGATTAATGGGTCAGTATAGCACCTGGGTTGGGGTTGCCCTCAGTTAGAAACCTTCCATGACCGCCCCAGGGTTAATAGTTGTGTCACTCGCCCGCCAGGGGCGAGGATACGTGGCTCTAAGGAGCGTATGCCGTTCGGAAGGGACGAAGATGGGGATCCAGATCCTCATATGCCGTGGTTGGCCTTATACAAACCCCCGCCGAGTGTTTACGCCCGGGGTGTAGATATCAGGAGTCCTCCGGACTCAGACACAGCTAGAGTTCAGGGACCAAGCGGGCGCTGTTGTAGACCTAGGGGACCAGTAGGTTGGATACAGTACCAGTAGAGTTGCAGACACCTGAGTAGGGGTATATAAATTGAGATGTGCTCGCCAGGACTTATGGGGGCCTGAACGAGTTATTCCGTGCTAATTGTACCTCCCGGCTTATGGGGGCCAGGTGGGGTTCTTGTATGAATTCCTGTCTGCTAGCTGTAGTGTATAAATGTGTAAGTATGCAGTCTTATCTTATGTACTTGTAGTGCCAACTGGATGCAAATTACGAATCAGCAAGCGTACAGGTTAATCTTTCGGCTCTTCTTTTTATTTATTTCTAGTCCTATTCAACTTATCTATTGCCTTACATATTTCGTACATATTGTACTGACGCCCTTCCCAGGGCATTGCATTACTTTCCTGCAGGTATAAATAGACGAGGAGCAGGTCCCTCGTAGTTCCAGTTAGCCGTATAGAACCGTCAGCTCCCTTCTTCTGGGGCTTGTGTGATAGAGGTTTATTCCTTTTGTTTGTACATATGGGTAGGTCGGGGCCCTGTCCCGACCATCTTATTACTCCTAGAGGCTTGCGGATTGTGTTACTTCCCAGTGGCTAGATAATATCAGCCGTATGGGGCCCATATGTGTTTTAGACTATGTGTGTTGGGCGTGTGGGGCCCTGTTTAGCTGTTGATTGGCGGCCCTATCGGTACGCATAGAACTCCATATGATTTTTTGTCTTTGGTTAGCTGTTTACTTTCACAGGGGCTATAGGCCTTGTCGATCGAGGGTTGTATTTGCAGCCGCTATGTAGCCCGTTGTTTTCTTGATTTCGGAGTTAGAGTCAGCCCTGCACCAGAGGTGCTTAGTCTCAGTTAGCTCTATAGTTCAGGTCCTAGTAGGGCACCAGGTGCCAGTTATGCCTCCCAAGGTGGGGTGTGACATGAATTGGGACCTCTTCGTAAGAGATACTATCCTTTACTCCCACACTATCTAGTGGAACAGCTGAAGTCGGATCATCGATGCACTTCTTCAATAGTGACACATCGAAGGCTGGGTGCACAGATGCAAACTCTGGAAGTAATTCTAACTCATATGCCACACTGCCAATCCGCCTCAGAATCCTGTAGGGTCCCACATATCTTGGAATGAGTTTTTCTTTCTTTCCAAACCTCATCACCCCCTTCATGGGTGAAATTTTCAGATAAACCCAATCATCTACCACAAATTTTAACTCTCTTCTCCTCACATGAGCATGGGATTTTTGTTGGCTTTGCGCTGTTTTCAACCTTTCCCTGATAAGTTCCACCTTCTGCATAGCTTCATGAACTGAGTCTAGCCCTATTAAGGTGGTTTCACCAACCTCAAACCAGCCTATTGAAAACCTACACCTCCTACCATATAATGCCTCAAACTGGGCTATCTGAATATTGGAGTGGTAGCTGTTGTTGTAAGCAAACTCGATAAAGGAAAGTGATCATCCAAACTGCCGTTGAAATCGATCACACAAGATCTCAACATATCTTCTAAGGTCTGAATATTCCACTCAGGTTGTCCATTTATCTGAGGGTGAAAAGATGTGCTGAGTTTTACCTGGGTACCGAGTCCTTTCTGGAAATGACTTCTAGAAATGTGAGGTGAACTGGGTACCTTTGGGGAACAGGATCTCCTACTGCTGATAGGTATGCAATCGAAGAATCTTAATAATGGACAAGGGCACCCCATGCAGTCATACTAGCTCTCGAATATATAACCTAGCATAATCCTCAGCTGAGTCTATAGTTTTAACTGGGAGGAAATGTGCTGACTTGGTCATCCAGTCTACTATCACCCAAATTTAGTCATGCTATCGGCGAGTACAAGGTAGATATGTAATAAAGTCCATATTCATTTCTTTCCACTTCAAGGTGGGTATGCTAATATCCTCAGTCATATACCCAGGTCTCTGATGTTCCACCTTAACCTGCTGGTAGTTCGGGCACTTAGCCACAAATTCTGCAATGTCTCTTTTCATGTTGTGCCACTAGTAAATATCCCATAGATCACGGTACATTTTAGTGGAACCTGGATGGATAGAATATCTAGAACTGTGTGCTTGTGCTAGTATCTGTTGTCTCAAGTCTCCTACATCCGGTACACATAGTCTGCGCTGATAACGGAGCACACCATCTCCCCTTTTGGAGAAACCCTCCACTTCTTTTCTGAGAACTGCTTCTTTTAGCTTAAGCACTATGGGATCTTCATCTTGCCTTGACTTAACTTTAACAACTAACGAGGAATATGACCCACTTTGCATTATTACTCCGCCCTCAGCCAAATCAACCAATTGAACTCCCAACCGAGGTAACCTGTGAATATCCTTTGCTAGTTCTTTTCTTATCTCTTCAACATGAGCCATGCTCCCCATGGACATCCTGCTTAGGGCATCAACCACCACATTGGCCTTGCCTGGGTGTATATCACACTCATTTCATAATTATTCAATAGCTCCAACCACCTTCTCTGATGAAGATTCAAGTCCTTATGACGGAACACACACTGAAGGCTCTTGTGATCGGTGAAAACATCCATGTGAGCCCCGTAAATGTAATGCCTCCATATTTTCAACGCAAACACCACTGCTGCCAAATCAAAGTCATGAGTCAGATAGTTTTTTTCATGAACCTTGAGCTGTCTAGAGGCGTAAGCTATCACCTTATCCACTGCACCAGAACGCAATCGAATCCCACTCTAGAAGTGTCACAATATACAATAAACCTATCTGTTCATTTCGACAAGGTTAAAACTAGAGCGGTAGTGAGTCGAGTCTTCAACTCCTGGAAACTCTTCTCACACGCATCTGGCCATTGAAACTTCACCTTTTCCCGAGTCAACCTACTTAGAGGAGATGCAATAGAGGAAAATCCTTCTACAAAATATCGGTAATAGTTGGCTAGACCCGAGAAACTTCTGATTTTGGTTGGGGAAGTAGGTCTTGATCAGTCTTTCACTACTGCTATCTTTTGAGGATCTACCTGAATACCCTCACCCGAGACCACGTGACTAAGGAAAGTCACAGACTTGAACCAGAATTCACATTTGCTGAACTTAGCGAACAACTGACAGTCTTTTAGCGTCTGTAGCACTATCCTCAGATGGTTAGCATGTTCCTCCTTGTTTCTAGAGTATACCAGAATTTCATCAATGAATACAATGTCGAACATGTTTAGATACTGGTTGGAAAACCTGTTCATCAGGTCCATGAAAGCTGTGGGGGCATTAGTTAGTCCGAAGGACATAACCACGAATTCATAGTGACCATACCGAGTTCTGAAGGCTGTTTTCGGTATGTCACATATTTTGACTCTAAGCTAATGATACCCCGACCTGAAATCTACCTTGGATAAACAACTGGCTCCCTGAAGCTGATCGAAAAAGTCATCAATCCATGGTAGGGGATACCTGTTGTTAACTGTGACTTTGTTTAGCTAGCGGTAATCGATACACATTCTGAAAGTACCATCTTTCGTTCGCATGAATAATACTGCAGCACCCCATGAAGATATGCTGGGACTGATGAAACCCTTATCAAGAAGGTCTTTTAGCAGCTCCTTCAACTCCTTAAGCTCAAATGGATCCATTCTATAAGGAGGGATGGAGATGGGTTGAGTGTCTAGAAGAAGGTCTATGCCAAAGTCTATTTTTCACTCGAGAGGGACTTTCGGAAGATCTTCGGGAAACACGTCAGGGAACTCGCTGATAATAGGAACTGACTGGATAGTTAGGGTCTCACAGCTGGAATCTTTTACCTGAACTAGGTGATAAATGCACCCTTTAGTAATAAGCTTTCTTTTCTTAAGGTAGGAAATAAATCGACCCTTAGGCATTGAACTACTGCCCATCCACTCTAAAACTGGCTCATTAGAAAACTGAAATCTGATGAATCTAATTTTGCAGTGACTTAGGCATAACCAAAGTGTAACCAATACATGCCAAGAAAGAGAAAAAAAACAACCATGTCTAGCTCTACTAAACCAACGTAAATGAACTTATTCAATATTGAGACTGGGTAGTTTCTACACCCGGCTGGTTCTAACTTACTCAACAACTGGGGTAGAGATTGAGAATGGTTTTCAGAGGACTTCTAGGCCGATTTCAAACTGCACAGCTACATAGGGAGCCACAAATTATAGTGTGTCTCCTGGATCTAGTAGGGCATACACATCTAGATGGAAGAGATGTAACATACCCGTGAGCACGTCAGGTGAGGTCTCCTGATCTTGATGGGAGGACAAAGCATAAAAATTATTTTGGCATTGACCGCCATCTGTACCTAGAGTGTTGGCCTACTGAGTTGGTCGGCCTGCTGGAACTGTCGAAGTGATAGACTGTGATCTCCCCCGTCCTACTAACGGACATTCCCTGAGCCGATGGCCTAGTTGTCCACACCCAAAGAAAACCTCTTTATCCTGAAGGCATTCCCCTGGATGGTTCTTGCAACACTTAAGGCAAGTTGGATAATGGTTGATGATGTTGTAACTCTGGGACTAAGAGGCAGATGCTCCACCCTTCTGATCTTCGTGGGATCGGAAAGTAGGAGCTGGTTGAAGTGGGTGTTGGAGCCCTCTACTGCCATGGGCGGATACTATTGCTATACCTCTGGTGGCCATAATTTGATTGGCCAGTCCTACCCTGCTTATTCTCCTTCTCAACTTCTTTCAACTTTTCTGCCTCAATCTACTGGGCATGAATGATGAGGCTGGAGAGGTCAATATGTTTTATGAGCATCGCAGTTCTGCACTCCTTAAGTACCAGGTTCTATAATCCATTGGCGAACTTAAGCATGCGAGCCCTTGGCTCGACTACTATCTCCGAAGCATATCTTGACAACCATGTGAATTCCAATGCATATTCCTCCACTGTCCTGTTGCCTTGCTTCAAATTCATGAACTCTGTAACCTTAGCCTCCCTTAACTCCCAGGGGAAGAATCTATCTAAGAATGCTGTGGTGAACTCTTCCCACTCCATCGGTTCCGCCTCCACTGGTCTCCCTTCTTTCCACTAATCATACCAGATCTGGGCTACCCCTTTCAACTGGTAGGAAGCCAGATCAACACTCTCAGTGGAACTAACACCCATAATCTGGGTGATCTTCCATACCTCATCCACAAACTCCTGTGGTTCCTCTCCCTCCTAGGATCCATGAAAGGTTGGAGGGTTCATTCGGGTGAAATCCCAAACTCTGGCAGCTGCTGCAGATCCATTTGAGTTTATCGGAACCACTTACTGGTTCACTTGGTTTGTGACTGTTTGAGCTAGCAACTGGATTGCTACTCTGAATTCTACTGAGGACACTTGGTCGTCCTGAGGGGCTATTGGAGCTGGTGGGGCAGGTCAGTTAGCGTTTCTGGCCCTTCTTCCGTTTTCGCATCTTGGAGGCATGGTTTCACTAAAACGAAATAGAGCATGAGTTAGGAGAACGTTTCTGGAATTGAACTTTAACGCAGGATAAGGAGTATGAACAAAAGGAAGTTTTCCTAATAACGTCTCATAGCCTCCCCATCATAAGTGTGGAGTGCTTCACGCACATGAAAAGGACTTTACTTGACGTAGCTTTCAGACATCCTAGGATACTCAACCTAGGGCTCTGATACCAAGTTTTTCACGACCTGAGTCTATACCTTGGACGAGACACGATACTTGGAGTCACAAGTAACCCCAAGCCAACCCATGGTCTATCATAATACTGGAAATCTAAGTAAATATATGTGGAAGATTTAAATAATAAAATCATTTAAGAAAGCTAAATTTGATAAAAGTTCATACATATAAAAGCCTTACTGAATATCTGTGTCTATGTCTGAAAGCCATATCTGTGTCTATGTCTGAAAGCCATCCCCTAATGATTAGGTGTTGGGACAAGCCCCTAGCTAACTCTAAAATCTAACTGAAAAAAAATAACTGAAAAATAAATATCATCCTCGAAAGATGAGGACTCACCAACTGGAGCTGCTGATATCACTTGAAGAAATCGACTAACGATGCTGAGGCTGAGAACCTGCACCTGTATCATGATACGATACAACATAGAAGATATGCGTCAGTACTTTAAATTTACTGAGTAAGTGAGAGAAAAATATAAACATGAAGAACAAGTAACCGAACTGTAATGGCATGTAATGAATAAGTGAATTACTGAAAACTGAAAAACTAAAATATAACCGAGATAGTCAATAATGACCCTAACTGATGGTCATAGACATGCCCTGAATCTGAGATACTGATCTGACTAACTATACTGAACTGCACTGAGTAAATCTAAAACTGTACTGAACTGAGCTAAACTAAAACTGTACTAACTAGTGAGAGAGTCTATAAATGACATATAACCACATGAGATAGTCATGAAGTTTGATGTATACGCCCCATCGATAGGACCCCATATAACTTGCTAGGGTATAAAGGCATGAACTGGGTGATCACAAGTCTGGGGCCATAAGGCCAATAAAATAACCTATAGTGACAATGTAGTTCTGGGAACCCGAGGTGCGCTGGAACCTCGGTTCGTTCGGTGCTAAGTCCTACTCCCACTAATAGTCCCAGTCTGACTACTAAGATGATAGCTCGAAACTGGGATCCAAGACTAAGTCAGGGATGCTTATCTGGAAGTGTCCTAAGAGTCTTATCGAATCGAATTCTGTGGTTCTAAGAATGATCAGAGCGGCTTATCTAGAAGCGTCGTAACCATCTTAAGAACCAACTAATATCTGATAAATGATAATTAATTATGATAACTAACATTTGGGAGACACCATTGACACCTCAAGAAAAGACTATAGTCAAACTGATCAGCTGACATTTCTGAAAATACTGAGTAGGCTAGTATTTTGACTGAAACTAGACTAGCATGAATTGACTAAGATATTCAACTGATATTAACAACATGGGAATCCCAACACTGATAGAATCAAGCAACATGAATAACTAATCAAATATGCAAGACTCTAATTTACTGTCAAAAGCTAGGGATAGAATCCATTTATAGGAACAAGAATCAACATGATAGCTAAATAGTGGAATTTTAGTACAAATTATCATGAACAATATTCCACACAATATAGATAGAATCTGACTGAAAATTTATTCAGAATCAAAAGCTCAAGGACTAGAAATGATAAGAAAATTTAGATGGATTTTGGGACACAAGGTAAGGATAATTCCCTCGCTAAATTCTCACATAACTAGTGATGAAATCCTAGAGAAAATCCCTTGAGAATCTGAGAAGAAAAGTTGATTACCCTAGCTTCTGCTTTGAAGTTTTTAAGAAAATTCTACGATCTGACTTCTAAGGGAATGAGAGGAATGAAGTATATCATTGATTACCCCTCTAAATTCCCTGAATATAACCCAAAACAATGTATTTTTGGGATTGAAAAGGTGGGAAGTTACAAAAATATCACTTGGAGAAAATCAGGAAAAATTGCTGACAGGGACAATGGGTCACTCAACGAGTCATTAGCTGAGACCACGACTCATTGGGACTAGTCTTTGGTCTTGGGCCTAGATTTTTGGCTCACTTAAACTGGAAACGAGAGGGACCACGGCTCATTGGATGAACCAACGGGTTGTTGCTACCTCTTGTGACCATTGGTAAGAAATCGAACATAACAATGGACCCTCTCTCCAATGGGTGACACAGACTCGTTGGTTGGGACAATGAATCGTTGTCACATCTCGTTCTATCCACTGGAAATCCTGAAGGATTCTTGAGCTTGACACCACAGGTGGTGACAATGACACGTTGTGTGATACAATGGGTCGTTGTTACCACTCGTTGTCACTAAAAGAGATACTTGGGAGCCCAACTAACGACTCACACCACGAGTCATTGTATCACACGACGACTCATTGGTTAACTCGTGGGTTCCTAGAAAAAGGATCACTGGGTTTTGAGCTGGGAATGCTACAAGTGACAGGACGACTAGTTGTTTCTCACAATGGGTCGTTCCATGTCCCGTTGGTTCTTGAAGGACCAAGCCAGGGCTGACCACGACCCAGAAAATAGGTCGTTGGAGCTGACCACCACTTGTTTTCTTGGTCATTCTGAGGCAAAAATTTCTTGTTTCTTTTGGATTTTTCTTGCATGGTCTGAGTTTGGTCTAGGAAAGTTTCGGGGTATTACACGCAACATTCCCGCAACCACATCAGGTGAGTTCTCTGGATCCTAAAAAGAAGACAAAGCATAAAAATAGTTTTGGCGCTTCCCGCCACTCAACCTGAAGTAAATACCTTGCTGAGCTGGATGATCTGCTGGGGTTGCTGAGGTAGCAGACTGGGTCTTTCCACGTCCTACTGAGGGACAATCTCTCAATCTGTGACCCAGTTGGCCATAACCGTAACAACCCTCCTTGCCTAAGAGACACTCCCCAGGGAGATTCTTGCCACACTTAGGACAGGCTAGAAATGTGTGGCTGCTGGAGACATGACTCTGGGACTGGGAGTCTGATGCTTCACCCTTTCGATCCTTGTGGAATCGAAAAGAAAGGGCACTGGCTGATGAGGGTACTGGAGGTTTCTGCTGCATTTGCTGTTGCTACTGCTGTGGTCGACTACCCCCACTTGGCCTCTATTGGCCATACTTAAACTGGGCTATTCTTGCCGATATGTTCTCCCTCTCAATTTGCTACAACTTCTCCACCTCTATCTGTTATGCATGGATGATAAGGCTAGAGAGGTTGATGCCCTTGATAAGCATCGCAGTCCTACATTCTTTAAGCACCAAATCCAAAACTCCATTAACAAATTTGAGCATGCAATCCCTCGGCTCAGCGACCATTTCCAGAGCATACATCAACAGCCGAGTGAATTCTAATGCATACTCCTCCACTGTCATGCTGTTCTGCCTTAAGTTCATAAATTCAATAGCCTAGCTTCCCTCAAATCTGGAGGAAAGAATCTATCAATAAATGCTATAACAAACTCGTCCCACTCTATCGAACCTGCTCCATTTGGCATCCCTTCCTTCCATTGCTTATACCAAATCTGAGCCACCCCTTTCAACTGGTAGGCAGCTAATTCAACACTCTCTGTAGTAGTGACACCCATGATTTGGGTGATTTTCTAGATCTCTTCCACAAACTTTTGTGGGTCTTCTTCTACCTTAGATCCGTGAAAAGCTGGGGGATTCATTCGTGTGAAATCCCAGACTTTGACTGCAACTGCGGACCTATTGGTATTGACGGGCACCTTTTCCTGGTTCACTTGATTGGTCATGTCCTGAGCCAACATCTGAATCACCACGCTAAATTCAACGGAGGACACTTGATCATCTTGAGGAGTTACTGGAGCTGGTGGAGCTGGCCGGTTAGCATTCCCAATCCTTCCGTTTCCTTGTTTTTGAGGCATCATTATTTGAAGAGAGTAGAGTACAAATTAGGAGGATGTTTTTGAAGTTAGCTTAATGTAAAATAAAGATCATGAAAAAAAGGGAAATTTCCTAATAACGCCTTGTAGCCCCCCTGTCATAAGTGTGGCATGCTTCACACCCATGCAAAGATCTCTACCCGACGCAACTTTCAGACCTCCTAGGATACTCTAAAACTAGGGTTCTTATACCAAGTTTGTCATGACCCGAGCCTAAACCCTGGATGCGACATGGTACTTAGTGCTATAAGTGAAC
The DNA here is from genome assembly GCA_018107945.1 of Datura stramonium. Taxonomy (NCBI): domain Eukaryota; kingdom Viridiplantae; phylum Streptophyta; class Magnoliopsida; order Solanales; family Solanaceae; genus Datura; species Datura stramonium. Next base: position 302,334 of record JACEIK010001196.1, read on the forward strand.
CCAAGTTAACCCATGGCTTAATAACACACTAGTATACTAAATTAAATAGAAGCGGAAGCTGAGAAAAACATAACTAAATAAATTTCTCAAAAAAAAAAGAAATGTCTGATAAGGTAATGAAAATCTATGAAACAAGTGCAAAACATACTTAAATAAAACATTGTCTGAAAGCCATCTAAGAACTGACGAGTTGCTGGGACAAACCCTCAACTAACTCTAAAATTATGAAAGCAAGAAGCTGGATGACTCGTGGTCCTCACTCGTCGTCACCACCGGGAAATCCCACTTTCAACTCAACATTCTGACCACGACTCACTTCATGAGTCATGAGATAACACCACGACTCGTGAATCTATCCGTGGTCACCCCCTAACCACGGCTCGACACTGGCGTGCCACCCACTTCAGGAGTCACTTCACAAATTGTTGAGTACTTCATAGGTCACTAGATGAGTCATCTTGTGACCTGGGCAACATTTTCCTTCTTTCTCCATTTAAACTCTCGGGTATGATCTTAGGAAATTTTAGGGTGTTACTTCTAATGACTCATAGATTGGTGGTATGAGTTGTGGTCTAACCCATGGAAAACTTCATAAAGTCAGGGAAAAATAGTGGTGACAATAGATGGTAACCACGAGTCGTGGTACTTAGGTACGACTCATGGTGTGAGTCGTGACACCTGGTAGAGTGAATTTTTTTGTCATTTAAGTAAGGGAATTTCCATAATTCTTAAGCTCCTAAGCGCTAGAATACGTCATTTTAAGCTCTGTTAGGAGAGTTTTAACAGGGTTAAACCTATTCTAAAACATTTCCCTCTCATGCATGCAAGTCTAGACCTCTCCATTGAAGATCAAGCCTAGAACATGTCAAGTTATTCTCCAAATCCTTTGGGCTTTCTAGGGAAAGTGTAGATGTAGATCTTCTAGGTATGTGAGACTATGAATGAGGGTTCATTTCACTCTCATGCTCATTATTCTCCTCAATTTCATGAATCAAGTCTCAATTCAAATTATGATCAAAAAGGGATTTCAATCTAATTTCATAGAATTCTTACAAATTTTTTTCTGGTCAATACCCTCTATGTTTAAAGTATTTTTGATCATTAATGAGTAGGTTCTATATATATTTTGATTATAAATTCATGAATTAAATTTTTGGAAGATTTTTCCCAATTATGCAAGTTCACGAAAAAGTCTAGTTTATGATTGATGATTTCAAGTATGATGAAATATTTAGAAAGTATGTACGTTCACAAATTACCCATGTATGAATCTATGATTTTGACTATTGAAGTCTTTTTCAAGTATGCATGGTCTTCAGTTATTGAGTTATCCCACTCAAGTTAAGCATGTTTTCATGATTCAGTTTAGTTCTATAAATCAGCTTACCATATAATTTTGGAGTCTAAACTCCGATTTTTAGCTTATGGTATGTTTTAGCTTCATTGAAAAACAATGGTGAGCACTTTACATATTTTTGGGAGTAGTGTCTAGCACCGAGTAGGCCAGGGGTTCATGAAAACCCTAGGTCTCATAAGCTAGGCACCAACGTAGGATTTCACATTTACTTTGGGACCTCCCTTGTGAGCTTCCTCTATCCTAAAAGGGCCTTCATCTTGATATTGATATCATGGTAGCGCCCTTAGCCCTAGAAAGGCTTTGGACAACTCTGCCCACTTTAGTGTAATAGTTGGGATCACGTAAGCTTTATCATTATAATGTCGGTTATATGGTAAGTCTCCCATTGTCCCTCATGATCTCAGTTATGCATGTCTATCAATTATAATATTATTTTTTCAATAGGTTTAACCCAATGATTAAGTATTAAATTTTACTTATGAATTTAAGTTTTAGCTTTGGGTCATTCAATTCAGTTATGAGATCTAGTTTATGACTATTCATGTTTTTAGATATCAACATGTAGTCCCTACTCTTATGATTTTATAATTTATGTTATTTGTATGATTTCAATTTATACTCACTCAGCCTATTTTACTTACCTTACATACTTAGTACATTTCAAGTACTGACTGTATACTCTATATTGTATCATTTCATGATATAGGTCCTAGCGATCAGACTCAGCCGCGTCATTAGTCCTGCTCCCGTCCTAGCTCAGACCCTACCTTGGATGAGTCCTTCTCATGTGAGGACATCTATCTTTCAATATTATTATGTTAGTTTGTTTCAGACTTAGGGATAGCTGCGGGCTTGTCCCAGCATCTCATCAGTTAGTAGAGGCTTTTCTGAAAGAGATTCGTATACTCAGCTTCAGATTCAGTGTTATGATATTATCATTAGCTAGACATTTTTTTATTTAGACTTCTGCTATTTTAGAATTTAGTTATCAGTTTTTCTTAAATGTGATCTTTAGTTGTCATGTTCATGCCATGGGTTGACTTAGTGCCATTCATGGTTCTAGATTCTATGTCTTGATTCGGACCTATGTTCAGGTCGTGACAAACTTGGTATCAGAGGAAAGGTTTAGAGTGTCCTAGGGTGTTTGAAAGTTGCGTTGAGTAGAGTCTTTTCTGTGGGTGTGAAGCGCACCACACTTATGAGGGAGAGGCTACAAGACATTTTAGAAAATTTTCCTTCTTTCATGATCTATGTCGTACGTTAGAGTACCTCTCTTTCCTTCAAACTCGTGATATACGCATTTGTAGAATCATGCCTCCACGCCATATGAATGGAAGAAGGAACGAAAATGAAAATGGTGGAAATGGCAATAGGGATGAGCATCAGCAGGCCTTGCCAGCACCAGTAGGTCCTCTGCTCGAGCAGGTCTCTCATGCAGAGTTTAGAGCGGCATTTCAGATGTTTTCCCAGGCTTTGACCACTCAGGTCAACCAGAAGATGGTAGCCCATATCCCTCGGAATGGGAGTGTAGCAGTAGCTTATGTTCGGGATTTCCTCAGGATGAATCCCCCTGAGTTCCTTGGGTCGAGAGTCGATTAGGGCCCACATGAGTTTTTGGAAGAGATACAGAAGATCACCCAGATTATGGGGGTGACAGGAGAAGAGAGCGTAGACTTAACCTCCTATCAGCTAAAGGGGATTACTTATATTTGGTACTGTTAATGGAGAGATGATAGAGCAGTTGGCACAATTATCATGAGCTGGGATAAGTTCATGAAAGCCTTCTTAGAAAGATTCTTCCCTATGGAGTTAAGGGAGGCAAAAGCGGCGGAGTTCGTCAACTTGAGGAAAAATGATATGACTGTCCAAGAGTACGCATTGAAGTTCAGAAACTTATCCAAGTATGAGTTGGAGATGGTTGCGGATCAGAGAGCCCATATGAATAGATTTGTGTATGGTGTGTCTGACTCCCTGGTCAAGGAGTGTAGGACCGCGATGTTGAACAGTGATCTTGATTTCTCTTGATTGGTTATATACGCCCAACAGATTAAGGCAGATCAGATGAAGGAAAGGGAGAGAGAGGCTAAGAGGGCTACGACAGGAAGCTTTGGGTTTTCCCAGCAGAGGTCTGGTGGTGGACATCGCCAGCAGTCTCATCGGAGGCCATTAGCCCCAGCGCCGTCGTCAGCTAGTGTGGCATCTAGATCTTGACGCGATCAAATGGGGAGGACATCAGGCTCTCGAGGTCAAGGGAGTAGGTCAGTAGAGCCCAGTATTCTAGTTTGTGGCAGGTAGGAGGCACACCGGATAGTGCTTAGTAGGTTCAGGGGCATGTTTTGGGTGTGGGAAGCTCGACCACATGCTTAGAGATTTTCTAGTAGCTAGACAAAGCCATGGTAGAAGCTGTGACCGAGCTACTAGTTCAGCAGCTCCACCAACATGCTCAGCTCAGCAGGGTGCATCCACTAGTGAAGGTGGTGGTCAGCTTAAGAATAGGTTTTACACCCTCTCATCTCGTTAGGAGCAAGAGGTATCTCTAGATATGATCACTGGTATGTTAGGAGTATTCCATCTTGATGTTTATGCATTGTTAGATCTAGGGGTTACTTTATCTTTTATGAATCCTTATGTTGCCATTAGTTTCATAGTTAGTACCAAAATTCTATTAGAACCCTTCTTAGTCTCTACTCCAGTCGGCGACTCAATTATAGCTTGACGGGTATACAGAAATTGCCCTGTCATAGTCCTTTAGAAAGTCACCTCAACCAATCTAGTAGAGTTAGACATGACTGATTTTGATGTTATCTTTGGTACGGATTGGTTTCATGCATGTGATGCTTTAGTAAATTGTAGAACCCGTACGTTAGAGTTTCGGTTTCTGGGTGAGCCAATCCTAGAATGGAAGGGTAGTTTAGCTGGACCTGTAGGTCACTTTATTTCCTACCATAAGGCTATAAATATGGTTTCCAAGGGTTGTGCTTACCATCTAGTTTGGGTTAAGGATACAACGTCCAAAACCCCGACTCTCTAATCAGTTCCTATAGTGTGTGAGAATCCCGAGGTTTTTCCAGATGATCTACCAGGAGTCCCTCCCGATTGGGAGATTGACTTTAGTATTGACCTTCTTCCCGATACATAGTCTATATTTATTCCTCCATACAATATAGCTCCAGTTGAGTTAAAGGAATTGAAGGAGCAATTGAATGATCTTCTAGATAAGGAATTTATCAAACCTAGCAAGTCCCCGTAGGGTACACCAGTTCTCTTTGTCTGAAAGAGGGATGGGTCTCTTCGTATGTGCATTGACTATCAACAGGTTAACAAGGTCACCATTAAGACCACATATCTCCTCTATAGAATTAATGACTTGCTTGACCAACTTCAGGGTGCTAAGTGCTTCTCAAAGATAGACCTTAGATTCGGGTATCATCAGCTCAAAGTTAGGGAGAGTGACATTCCAAAGATAGTCTTCCGGACTCAGTTTGATCACTATGAGTTTGAAGTTATGTCTTTTGGACTAACAAATGCTCCTGCAGCTTTTATGAACTTAATGAATAGGGTGTTCAAACCATATCTGGACATGTTCATGATCGTCTTTATCGGTGATATCCTCATATACTCTCAGAGCGAGGAGGAGCATGCAGCTCATTTAAGGATTGTGCTATAGACTCTCAAGGATCGCCAACTGTTTTCTCAATTCTGCAAGTATGAGTTTTGGTTGGATTTGATAGCTTATTTGGGCCAATTGGTGTTGAGCATAGGGTGTACAGGTGGACTCTCAAAAGATAGAGGCGGTGAAGAATTGGCCAAGGCCAGTTAGTACTTCGGATATCAGGAGTTTCTTGGATTCAGCTGGCTATTACAAGAGGTTTGTTGAAGGATTTTCATCAATTGCAGCACCATTGACTAATTTGACCCATAAAAGAGTCAAATTTCAATGGTCGGATGCCTGTGAGAAGAGTTTTCAGGAGTTAAAGACTCGACTCACTTCAGCCTAGTATTGACCCTACTTGAGGGTATAGATGGATTCATTGTGTATTATGATGCCTATAGGGTTGGTCTTGGTTGTGTGTTGATGCAACATGGTGAGATCATTGTGTATGCCTCTAGATAGCTTAAGACTCATGAGAAGAATTACTCGACGCATTACTTGGAATTGGCAGCAATGATGTTCGCATTGAAGATTTGGAGACACTACTTGTATGGGGTCCATGTGGATTTGTTTGCGGACCACAAGAGCCTACAATATGTGTTCACCCATAAGGATTAGAATTTGCGACAAATAAGATGGTTCAAGCTGCTTAAGGACTACAACATAAGCGTCCTTTATCATCTAGGCAAGGCCAACATAGTGGTAGATGCCCTTAGTAGGATATCCATGGAGTGTGTTTCTCATGTGGAAGACGAAAGGAGAGAATTGGTGAAGGATGAACATTGTCTTGTGTGATTAGGGGATCGCGTTGTTCACTCGATTAATGGTGGTGTCATTGTTCATAATGGGTAAAAATCATTTTTGGTGACCGAGATCAAGGCTAGGCAAGATGAGGATCCTATTTAGATGAAGTTGAAAGAAGCGGTTCAACATCAAAAGGTAGAGGTCTTCTCCCGAAGGGAGAAGGTGTGCTTCGATATCAGTGACGTTTATGCGTTTCGAATGTCGATGATTTGAGAGAACAGATGTTGCGTAAGGCTCATGGCTCCCAATATTCTATACATCTAGGTGCCACCAAGATATACTGTATCTTACAGGAAGTCTATTGGAGGAATAACATGAAGAAGAACATAGCAGAGTTTGTGGCCAAGTGTCCAAACTATCGACAAGTGAAAGTGGAGCATCAAAGATCGAAAGGTGTGCTACAAGACATCAGTATCCCCACTTGGAAGTGGGAAGAAATAAATATGGATTTCATCACTAGTTTACCTCATACACGTCAACAGTATGACTCTATTTGGGTGGTTGTAGACAGGTTGATGAAAGCAACCCATTTTCTATCGGTCAAAACTATTGATTCAACGGAGGACTATGCTAAATTGTATATCTAGGAGTTAGTTCGATTGCATGGAGTGCCTTTATCCATCATTTCGGACAGAGGTACTCAGTTTACCTTACAGTTTTGGAGATCGCTCTAGAAGGGACTCGGTAGCCAAGTCAAGCTTAGCATAGCTTTTCACCCATAGAAAGATGGTCAGGTTGAGAGGACCATTCAAACTATCGAGGATATGTTGAGAGCATTTGTGATTGACTTCAAAGGTAGTTGGGATGATCATTTACATATTATTGAGTTTGCTTACAATAATAGTTGCCGCTCTAGTGTTCAAATGGCTCCATTTGAGGCTCTTTTTGGGCGGAGATGTAGATCCTCTATTAGATGGTTTGAGGTTGATGCGGATACATTGATAGGGTCAGATTCAGTTCATGAGGTTATGGAGAAGATTTAGCTTATTATAGAAGGGTTGAAAATAGCTCAAAGTCGACAGAAATCCTATGCGGATGTTAGATGGAGAGAGCTATAGTTTGATGCCGATAATTGGGTGTTCTTTAAGGTGTCTCCCATGAAGAGAGTGATGAGGTTTGGAAGGAAAGGGAAGATTAGTCCCTGATATGTTAGTCCCCACTAGATTATGAGATGTGTTAGCAAGGTGGCCTATGAGTTGGAGCTACCGGCAGAGTTGGCTTCGGTACATCTAGTTTTCCATATATCATTGTTAAAGAAGTGCATTGGTGATCTGACTTTCATTGTCTAGGTGGAGAGCATAAGTGTGAAGGATAACCTTATCTATGAGGAGGTTCCCATTGAGATCCTTGATTGTTAGGTTCAGAAGTTGAGGAACAAAGATGTAGCTTCAGTGAAGGTTCTGTGGAGAAATCAGCTTGTTGAGGGAGCTACATGGGAAGCTAAAGTAGATATGATGGCTAAATACCCGCACCTTTTCCCTGCCAACTCAAATATAGCATGAGGTATCAGTTCCTTCTCTAATACTTTATTAGTTTCATGTTTACTTCATGTTTCTCAGTTCCTTTGATGTCACTACATGTATATGTGATTAATGAATTCAGTTTAGTCATGTATCTCAGTTCAGAGTCAATCACTCTGTCAATTTTCAGCTCAAATGTTCAGTAATTGAGATTTCAGGTTCTTTCCCCAACTTTTCAGTATGTTTACCCCACATTTGAGGACAAATGTTCCCAAGGGAGAGATATTGTAATACCCCTAAGGTTCTTAAGACTAGACCCGAGATTTAGAATGTGTTTAGCAAAAAAGAGGGAAAATTTTGCACAGAATGACTCATGGTATGAGTCGTGATGAGAAGGTGTGACTCGTAGAAACATTTGTGGTTAGGAACTGCAAGAAGAGTTTAGTGACAATGAGTTAAGGTACGACTCATGGTATCATGTTACAAGTTATAGGATAAACCGTGGTTTGAGGACTGAGTTACCCTGGTTAGGAGGCATGAGTCATTGTATGACCCATTGTGGGAAACCACGGGTTGATATATGATTTGTTAGAAGGAT
>JACEIK010001197.1:62204-118426 GCA_018107945.1 Datura stramonium
CTCTATGCGCTCGTGTTCCAGCTTCGGCAAGCTCGTGGGTGCGATGGAATTTCCGAATATGTGTGAATCCCTCGACATGAACAATGATATTTCCTTAATTCGAGCTCATTTTCCTAAAAGTAATTTTGGGAGATCGATTTATATGCTATTTTAGAGGAGTTTTGCTTGATCTGATCTTGGGGTAAGAATCTAACCTACCCCCACTATTGCATAATTCATTTCCTAATTTATATCTGAAAATTGATTAAAAATTAGGAGGTTTAATAACTAGACTTGAATAATAATAATTCTTCAATCTAGGGGTTGATTAGTTATTGGATTTTGATTATTTTTAGCGCATAAGCTCCTGACCTTATAGATAATCTGATTTTGGTATCAATTTGCTTTTTTGACATGGGAGCTCGGGGTTGACATTTTGGGCCTAGGATAGAAGTATAGTACTATGGGTGTTTACAGACTCATATGCTCATATAGATTTTATATTTGACTAGATTAGGATTGTTCTTAGGCATTGTAAAAGAAAAAGTCCGTAATTTGATCATTTGAGCATCGATTAGGGCAAATTAAGACTTTCTTGACTCTTTCTGAATGTTAGAATTATTTGATCTTGTTAGAAACCTCTTATTTTTTATAAATCCTTATATAGCTCATTTCTTCATCCCTTACTAATCAAAACCTACATATGGCACATTAAGGATGTCTTCCACGTCTTCATCTACGAACTTAATTTCCTTCCCCCTTGCTTTTGTTAACATTGCTTTTCTGTTACATACATAGAGCAGTTTGTAGATCTGTCGAACATCTTCCTTATATACCATAGGGATATAATCAAGGAAAAGGTGTATCTATCATTGATAGTCCAAAATTCTCTTGAGATATTTGATAGCAGGTTCCTGTAGAACTGAGAGATTGATTATCTTTCCCCTCAGAATTCTAGGAGGCCCCTCCTTTAGCATAGTTCTTATCTTTCTTTTCTTGAAACTTATCCCATCACAGGAACCAATTTCCTCAATGTTTTGAGATGCTTCTTCTCCTTTCCTCTAGGTTCTCCCTTTTCTTTCATGTACTCTTTTTTCACAGATTGATCGGATACTCTGGTCATAGGATTTTCTCTTACACTAGGTTGCTTGTATGTGTCACTGAAGGATGTTTCAGACATCGACATTTATGAGAGAGTTATCTAGATAGAGACAAGCTTTTGAGAGAATGGATCTTGGAGTTTCTTGATTTGGGTATTTCTTTTGCTCTTTCAATAATTTTTCAATATAATGAGAAGGAAAGTGAGGAGGTTGAGTCTTTGAAACACCTTTTGAATTCGAAGAGTCGTTGATTTAATAGTTTGTGCTGAGTATTTTATAGAATTTTAATGCTTTTAGTGTGAACACAATGAATGGGTAAAAATTTACAGCTTTAAGGGACTCTAAAAGAGAATGAATATATTTTGAAGAATATATTGTTTCTTGAAATTGTGATACAAAGAGTATTTAGTAGTGTGTAGCAATATAAGTTGTTTCTTAAATAACATATATACTAAAAAGAGATGTTACTTATGAGTCATAAAGATAGAATATTTTTTATTGAAGCTTTTACTGAGAGCTTATTTTCATAGACCAATTTCATTTTTTCTTTATGTCTTTGAACATCTTCCTTTACACCTTGTATGAATCATCATTGACACATATAGTTTTAAAATATTTTCTTTTTGTTGCTCCCTCCTTTATAAGCGTTTTGGTGACAGAAGCTCCCTCTTTTCTCGCCTAGGATTTGAGGTCATCTTGTTAGATGATGGCCTTAGGATTCCAAAAATATTTGAGTTTTCAATTTTGTGATAGTGGATGAATTAGGTGTCTCTTAAACCATCCATGTAATTTTTTCTTTCTCGGTGAGGGAACATGTCCTTTATTCCTCACCCTTTCCTTGTGGAGTTTATATTCAATTATTCTTTTATCTCTAGTTCCATATTCTCTCTTATGATTCTTCATATTCTCATGTTGAATTTTCACATGTCCTTCCATAGAGTAAATTCTTGTGTTCGGACATTTGTAGGTACCTTTGGTTCTATGATGTCCTGAGGCTTTTCTATTATTGAAGTGCTTGAATGTCTGCTTCTCGGAGAGTCTGTTCTATTTTTTTATGTTTACATTTTTTCTATAAATTTTGTCGAACCCCTTATATAACATCTTATTATGTTCTAGTTCAGTATGTAGGGGAGGAGATGTAGTGTTTGATTCTCCATTAAGATAATCATGAGAGTTTTTATTGATGACTTTGCTCTTTGCAGACACTAAAGTTTTTTTGCTCCTTCTCTTTTCTAAAGTTGACTTCTTATATTTATAGAGAGGATGTGTTCATTTATAATTACTTTCTTCTTAGTTTCGGCTATTTTTTCTGGTCTTCCTTTACCTTGGAGTCAACATGTGTCACCATTTTTCTTTAATAGACAAATTATCAATGACTTCCATTACTATGTGAGTCATGTACTATTTTTCTCTGGAGTAAGTATAGACCTCATCTTTGATTTTGGCTAAGCTTGCTTTAATTTGATCTTCTTCCTCTTCTAGGACTGATTGAGTTCTCAATGTTGTGGTCCTTTCTTTGTGGACCTTCCTTTTATCTTTTCTGATAAGAGTCTCTTTTTTTATATTGTTGAGGTCATGAGCTTCTATCTTATGTTCTCCACAGTTTTTTTGTAATAAATTCCAATTTTTTTTAGTTATGTTGTCGGAGGAGAACTTGTTGAATTCATTAGGACTAAGCCACGCATAAGAATCCTTCTTGATTTGTCATCTAGTTGGGAATCCTTATGTGAGGTTGGTTTGGCTCCTTTTAAATTATGCCCCATCGTTTGGGATTTTCACCTATGATGAAGATTTCCATTCTTATCTTCCACCAACCATAATGTGTTCCTTTAAAGCATGGTGATTTTGTTATTGATTGGCCTTATTGAACTCATGGAGGTGCAGCTATCTTGATTCTTTCAAGATAATAGTTTCTATTAAAAGAAACGATTATGATACCAATAACTAATTTTGCTTTGACCTAAACTCTCAAAAAACCAGGTTCTTTTAGTAACTATGTAAGAAAGTAAATTGCAAAATATAAATCAATACAAGTATTTTACATGAAAAACTTCTTGCTCAAGCGAGTCAAAAACTACGACCTATCTCTTTAGGACTTTTTTCAAAATTTTCATCTAAACTCGAGTTCAAACTCCAAAATATGTTTACAATCGCCCTTGTAACACCTAAATAACTATTCACAATAGTTCTATCTCTACCCTTTTAACTCTTATCTTCAATGACTCTATTCAGTCAATGAAGTCTCTTACAACTTAAGACAACATAAACTACAATCTATGAATGTATTCAAGATCATATCCTGGAACTGCTCCAAGAACTAACTTACAACTAAAGAACTGTATGGATAAAAATTCATAGGAACAAACCTTTATCGTAACAATAATTTATTCTTTGAGTTTCTTCATGTAGAATTAGGAAAACACTAAAGCCTCTGTCTTTTGGGTTTGGTCAAATCTTCAAAGTATAAATCATGTTATATTTATAGTAGTAAGTATCTTCCTTCCAGCTCTCCAATTCAACATAGAGTTGGTTCAAGTCTCGCCACGACTCCAATCCTAATTTGACTTACTTCTTCTTCACTCGTATGAGATTTTTTCTCTCCTTATTTGAGGCTAATTTCATTTGTATATTATGGTATTTTTTCTTGTATAGATTTCAGTTCATTAATGAATTGAATCTCCCATATTACGATTCATCCAAGAAATCCTAGCGCACACGAGAAGAAATTCATCTTCTATCTTTGAGAGTCTTTTTGTCTACTTAGAGAAGTAGATTCTCCGATGACTTACTCTAGCAGTGATACTAATATCTTCATTTTTTGTTGTATATATACAAGGATCTGGTTTTTGAATCTTCAATATTTATTCTTCAGTCCCATCTTCATATTGATTATTCTTCAGTCTTATCTTCATATTGATTATCTCTTGTACATTGTTATCAATTAATAAAAATATCATATGATCTTGAATGTAGATTCAGAGATTATCGTGCTTCAATAAATTTTCTTTTTTGATAATGACAAACCCATAACAACTTCATATGTATTTATATGCACTCATAAAGCATCTTCAACCTTCATAAGCTCTTGATGTGGATTAGGGTTGTGTATCGGTTCGTTCAGTTGATTTTGAAAATTATTAATTTTACTTATCGATTATCGATTTGTAGATATGCTAAATTATTAAAGAACTGTTAAGATATCAATTAATCGGTTATTGATCGTTATCAGCTCGATTATTAAATTAACCTTTAATATCTCACACAGAAAATCTCATAAGTCATAAGTATGTTTAGCTAGAAAAAAGTGGGTGAAAAGAGAAAAAACATATAGAACTAGCCCAACTAAAGCAATCAACTTTAATTTAGATTTGAATAACATCCCTTTTACTTTTCATAGACACCCAATTCATCTTCTTGCAAGGATACTTTATATATTGAATGCTAAAATTATAGTTTAATAAATTTATATCGAGTTATCGATTCACCCATTAAAAAAAGTGGTCAAATTGATCACCGAACCAATAATTCAATAACTTGAAATAGTAAACCTTATAATCAATCCGTTAAATCAATAACTTGAATCATTAATATAATAACTCAATTATTGATTTGGATTATTGGTTTAACTCCCTAACTTCATGAGAATACAAGGATAAATTTGTATAAATGAGNATTAATTTGCACAACCCTAATGTGCATCTTACCCCGTAAGCTCAGCTTTTTATGTTAACAATATTCTTAAGTATTAGCTCATTTATTGTATAACACTTACAATTTCAGTTGATACAAATTGACTTACTACATAAGATTTGTAAGCTTGCAGTAGTTCACCCTTGATCTTTAGTAAGATTTGTAATCTTCCTTAGACAATAGGCTTTAGAAATTTCAACCTCTTGTATCTTGTACAAGTAGTTAGGTTTGCATGACTAAGCAAAAGTTGTGATCTCACTTAATCTGCTAGAAGGACTAACCTTCAATTCATTGCAACCCATCAGATGGCTAGGTTGGAGAATCTAACCATAACCATGTGTCTTGTCAAAGAAATATTCTTACACATGTCTCCCTTTAAAAACATTCTTCAACTTCTATATAAGGACCAAGTTCTTCAACTTGACAATCATCTTCCAAATCTTCCCCTCTCTTTAGTACCTCTATTTTACAATTGATTCTTTTATAAGTAAGATCTAGTTACTTCGTAATGCAGCTTATTCACTTAGCTATTGGTTATGACAAGTGCTCTAATTAGAACTAGACTCCTTTATAAGTAGGAACCTGTTTTTTTATAAATTGTTCCTGACTAAGCACTTGTGAAAAGAACTTTTAATGCAGTTTCTTTTAAGGACCAATTCCTTTTTCTTTTCTTTTAGCATATTTGTTTTAAGTGTGTCATATGAACCTATTCCCATAATTGTTAATTTCCCATTTTGTACGCATAAAAAAGTAAAATCAATAAAGTAGTTCACAAAATAACCAGACACAGATTTTTCATTAGGAGCAAAAAGTTTTATTATTTACAAGCATGCATCATAAAAGTCATATAGACTCTTTTCAAACATATAGTTACAGAAAAAACTACCATAACTACCACAATTTTAAAATAAAATAATAAACTAAGAGAGAGTATGTTGGGAGACAAGTTGTAGAATGTTCAATCTCTAATGATTGAAGACTTATATTCAGCCTAAAGTTCTGATGTGAGAGTATCAATCTTGGTTCTAAAACCTTCAACCCCCTTTTATGATCTTTCCTTCCTTTTTTTCTCTCTTGGTAGCTCAGTTAGTAGCTTTACTGTCTCATTCTTGTGAAGAAGACTGTACCCTTCTAGACTGGACCAAGTAAATATATCTTTCCTGGTCCATGACTTCCAACTCCTAAAGGAATCTCAAAATGATTGAAAATATTTGTAAGAAAAAATCCATAAGATAAGGATTCACCTCTGGCTGCTTTCTCTATTTTCTTAATCATTAGCAGACAAATTTATTAGATTTTCTCTCTCAGATAGCTTTAGTAGAGACATGTCTCTAAAGTGTGCCTCTTCTCTTTCATTTGATTTATGAATAATGCACCTCCATACCAGCACAAACAGAATTTCATAGGTGATTCTATTTCCTCCAAAATCACTTTCATGGCCTGTTCAACACTCTTTCTCTGTGAATATTTATCTGTTAGAAACCTCATGCTTTTACTAGATTCTTCTCCAACCCACTTCTTAATCTCATACTGATCAAAACCTATACATATCACATTACGAATGTCATCCAAGTCTTTTGATATGAGCTTAATTTCTTCCCCTTATTTTTATGTACATTATTCTTTCATTACATATATAGAGCAGTGTGTAGAATTCTCAAATTTCTCACTCATACAATAGGGATTTAACTAAGAAAAAGACGTGACCACCCTTGATAGTCTAAACTACTCTTGAGATATTTGATACCAACTTCCTTTGGTACTGAGGGGTTGATTACCTTTCCCTTTAGAATTCTAGGAGGCCTTCCCTAGTACAACTCATATCTTTATTTTCTTGAAACTTATCCTATCACTGAAACTAGTACTCTTAATGTATTGAGATGTTTCTTCCCCTTTCCTAGAGGATTATCCTTTTTCTTCCATTACTCTTTTTGTCAAATATTGATTGGATATTTTGGATATATGATTTTATCATGCACTAGGTTGCTTATAGGTGCCACTAGAGTATGTGTTAAACGTTAGCATTTTTGAGATAGTAATCTAAAGAGAGAATATCTGAGAAACTGGATCTTGGAGTTTCTTGATATAGGGTTTTGTTTTGCTCTTTCGATAATTTTCAAGACAATAACAGGGAAAGTGAGAGGTTGATTCTTTTAAACTCCTTTTGAATTTGAAAAGATGTCGATTTGACAGTTTGTTTTTAAGCTTCTAGTGTATTCACAGTGAATGGGAAAAAAGTTGTGGCTTTGAGGGACTCTAAAATAGGATGAATATATTTTTAAGAACCTGTTTATTAAAGTATTGATACCGAAATAGTTTTGTAGTATGTGGCAGCATAGACAGTTAAATATCGTCTTAATCTTAAGTATGCATAATTGGATAAATTGATAATAATGGGGCATTAGTGTAAATTGCTATTTTAATAAAATGCTTTTGATGTGGTTCTATAACATCATATGCTTGTTGCACTAGGGTTTGATTTGGGGTGTGACAAGCTTGATATCAAAATATTAGATTTAAAAGTTTCTTAGGATTTGTGTATGTAGTTGTGGCTAGTTGAGTCTCCCTTGTGTAGCCCGATCTACTGCATGATTGTGTGGCTACCAGGCATTTATAAGTGTTTGTTTTCTTG
The DNA here is from genome assembly GCA_018107945.1 of Datura stramonium. NCBI lineage: Eukaryota > Viridiplantae > Streptophyta > Magnoliopsida > Solanales > Solanaceae > Datura > Datura stramonium. The sequence goes on from JACEIK010001197.1 coordinate 69,606, forward strand.
ATTTTAGATTGTGTTGTAGATTTTGAACTTCTCTTAATATTATTTTAACGTGTTCGTTACTCATGCCTCACAAAAATGGCTTTTACATATGCGGGATTTACTAACTGACCAAACATTGGTGCTTCTAACGTAGCTTAGGTGGGCCAACTTTACCTACTAATGTTGCGGTTGTAGTGACTAATGTTGAGGTGGAGAATGGTACTGGAAATCAAGTGCCTTCACAAGCTTCGTTATTCCTACTGAGGATGCTTCTAACATCGGGTTTATGTAGAGTGACATTCAAACACTTACTATTCTAATAGCATCCCAACATCAACATGTTGGCTTTGTTACTCCTGTGGTAGGTGAAGGAGGAAGGCTTAAGCACTTCTTGAGTTTGTGCCCGCCAAAGTTCTATAGTTTGTGTGGATAAGATGATCCACAACTCTTTATGGATGAGACCTTTAACACACTCAGAACTATGGGAGATCACGGTTCTAAAGCCATAGAATTTACTGCGTATCAATTGGAAGGTGCAAATCAGGATTGGTTTGAGGTATGGGAGAGTGAGCATGGTACTAATGCTCCAACGCGTACTTAGGTAGAATTAGATTCCTATCAGAGAAGGACTTTTTTACTTTGGCTTATAAGTTTGAACAACTTAAGTAGAATGATATGTCAGTTCATGAGTATAGCCTGCAATTTATTCAATTGGCCACGTATGCTACTCATATGATTCCACCTGAGAGATAGAAGCTAGAGAGGTTCATGTATGTCTTGGGATCATATATTATGTTCACCTCAGCTTCTACTAGTATATCCTTAACTTGTATGTTCGCCTCATTGGTCAGCTTTGCTGAGCAACAAGAGAATTGGGGGAAGCAAATAAGTTAGAGAAAGAGTAGAGTAAGAAGGCCTAATCCGGGTTCGACATTAGTGAAACTTATAGTGGTGAGAAAAGAAAGGGATCTTCTATGTCTACTCAATCTAATGCTAAGGCTACATCTGTAAGTCAAGGACAAGGTTGTGGTAACCAAACCATACCTGCTCATAATACTAATTAGATATTTCATTCATTATAATCCGCGTCTAATCGTGATACTCAAGTCTGTCATCATTGTGGTTTCAAACGGAATATCAAGTGAGATTGCTGGAAGCACAGAGGAAATAAAGAGAGAGAGAGAGAAACCTAACTCTTTTGGCCAAGGAAGCACAAATACAACCCCTACTACTGCGATAAACCAGCATTATGGTAATGCTAACGCCACTTAAAATGCTCGTGGTACTGGAGGAGATAATGCTTCAAGTAATGCTGATAATGGGGGTTAAACTCGATACTATGGATTGTCTCATAGAGAGGCAATTGAAGCATCATGTTGTGGTTATAGGTATTCTTACTATTTGCAGATATGTTTCTTATTCTCTGGTTGATCCTGAATTAAATTTCTCTACGTGACACCATATTTTTCTCTGGACTTTTGGGCGAAGCCCGAACAATTACTAGAAACCTTTTACATGGCTACCCTTATTAGTGTTCCTATTATTTCTTCTCGAATTTATAGAAACTATATCATTGTGTTCAAAGGTTGAGAGACTACCACTAACATAATAGAACTTGAAATTGTAGATTTTAATGTGATAATGGGAATGAAATGGCTCTCCGCATGTTATACAACTATGGATAGTCAATCCAAGATGGTCAGATTTGAGTTGTTCGATGAACTTATTATAGAATGGAAAGGATACATTGCTAACCTTTGAGATAGATTTATATCATATATTAAGGTTCACAAGATAATCTCAAAGGTTGTGTATACCTTTTTGTTGTTGTTAATGAAACTCGGGCCAAAGTACCAAAATTCAAATAAGTGACAGTGGTCAATGAATTCCCAGAGATATTTCTAGAATTACTTTGAGGTATTCTGCCTGACAGAGTTATTAAATTTGGGATTGACACTTTGCCCAATACTTAATCAATTACCATCTAGCCTTACCATATGAATCCTACTAAATTGTAGAATTGAAGGATCAGTTGAAGGAGTTGTTGGACAAGGAATTTATTCAATCGAGTAATTCACCTTGGAATGCTCTAGTCCTATTTATTTGAAAGAAAAATGGATTACTTAGAATGTGTATCGATTATAACCAACTCAATAAAGTGACCATCAAGGATAAATATATGTTGCATAGGATTGACAACTTGTTTGATCAGCTTTAGAGAGATAATTTCTTCTTAAAGATTGACATGTGGTCAGGGCATCATCACCTAAAGATTAAGGAACAAGATATACTGAAAGTAATTAATTGTACCTGTAATGGTCATTTGGAATTTTTGGTGATGTCTTTTGGTATGAATAATGCAGAAGTTATGTTTATAGACATTATGAATGAGATTTTTCAGGTCGTTCCTCGATCATTTATATATTATATTTATTGATGATATTCTGGTGTACTCGAAAGTCATAGGGGAGATCATGTTAATCACTTGAGGATAGCCTTGCAAACGCTTAGTTAAAATGAGATTTATTTAAAAATTTCCTAGACTGAATTTTGGCTCAACTCTCTGTGTTTTTTGGTCATGTGGTGTCTAGTGACGGGATTAAAGTTGATCCTCAGAAGATCAAAGCAGTTTAGAATTGGCTGAGGCCCATAAGTGTGATTGAAATTTATAGTTTCTTAGGATTGACTGGTTACTATTGAAAATTTGTAGAGGGATTCTCATTAGTAGTTGTACTACTTATGAAATTGACCAGAAAGAACATTAAGTTTGTCTTGTGTCATTTTCGTGTTGTGTTCATAGAGCTGTTTTTTGGTGTTGGGCCAACTGTTTTGAGACAGTAAATTCTTGGTGGTATTAGCTTGAGTTGTATGGTTTGGGTTTCTCCGGAATCCAAGGTATGTTAAGGCTTTCGCCTCTCCGCTTCGACATGATTTCCGTTCCAATCATATTCTTGTCATATTGTGTGAATTTGTTGTGTTGTTAGCTATTGTTTGGATCTTGTATACATGTTTTTTGGGGCTGTTGGTATGTGGTATTTTCCTCATCTATTGAGGTCTTTAATTCGAGCAATCGCTTGGTTGGTTGTTGTACGTCCGTAGGGCGTTAGTTGGTGTCGGTTATGGAATATGTTGTGGCTACTATAGCTTGTGTTGTGGGATTTTTTGCATATAGAAATGGATAGATATATGTGTTACTATTATAGGTGGTTGATTATTTAATAAATATGTAGGTCGAAGTTTGCGACGATCTTTCGTTATATTTGAGTCGATAGCACGTTGGCGGTCGTAGTGATGCTTGGGTTGGCTTGGATGTGTCCCTTATTATTAGTGGTGAGAAGAGTGGATTCTAGGCTGTTTGTAAAGCTTGGGGATAGACTGGTTAGGCTGGTGATCCTTAGCTCGGTTAGTGGCTCGTCAGTGGACAACTAGATATAAAAGAATTGTACTATATTGTGATAATCGATTGGTGGGGTTCAAGAGCTAGTTGCGGACTGTGTGAGCATATATTATTATTGTTGTTGATTTTGAGTGTTGTAATTTGGTGCATGTATTGTGTTTGAGGCTTTGGGGCTTGTGGATACTTGACGCACGAAAGTATTTCTGGCCCAGGGGTTGAGCCCAAGGGGTGAAGTGACCTACGGGGTTGAGGATGATGTCTTCCGTAGTGTCGAGTTGAGACATGATCCGAGAGTGGTCCGACATGTTTGATCTTTCCTGGAATCGCGATTGCTTCTCTTGGATGGATTGAGCTCCGCTAACTATGCGCAACCGAGAGAGGGTCCGACGGTACTTGATTGATGATGTTGATTAACTTCTATTTACTTTTGATTTGTTTAGCATTATATTATTAGTGCTTCTTGTATTCTATGTTATCTGAAAGTAGTGGATGCTAGATATCGGCTGGCGTTAGCGAAGGACATTGAAAACTCTAGAGGTGAGGACAGGTCAGCTATGTCGGCTAGGTGTCGCGTGTTGTTATTTACTTTTTTGGATTTGCTAGGCTTATGGGAGCCATGTACATTCTATTTGTGTATTTTCTTGTACTTGTTAGGCTTATGGGATCCGGGTAGGTTCTATGTGATTACTTAAGTTGAGTTCTCCTTCTACGATATCTGGTATATCTATGGATGTCTAGTCTGGGTCTTTCAGTTATTTCTACCTTTCATACTCAGTACATTATTGTACTAATACCCTAGTCGGGGTGCTGCATTCATGCCTGCAGGTAATGAAGGGTTGGTAGATCGAGTTATTGTTTACTGAGTGGAGTTCTAGCTGAGTCGGTGCGCTCCAGGTCTTTCGGAGTTTCCAGAGGTAGAGTTATGGGTAGTTCATGGCCCTGCCCTAGATAGTTGATTTCTATTGTATTCTCAGAGGCTTGTAGACGTATGATGTGGGTGTAATTTCATTGTTGTAGGCCACGTCGACCTTATTGTATAGATTTTTTTCATTTCGTGGTCTTGATGGCCTATTGTATTCATTTTTGATTGGTCAAGTGAGCCAACTTCCATTATAGTCTATCATCTTATTCTGATTGTATAGTTACTATGTTGCCGAACCTCATCGGTTTTGGTCTTTGTTTTATTCCGGGTGCATTGCGTATGCTCATATAAAGGGTGGCATCAGGTGCCAATCATGCCTCCCTGGAGTAGGGGTGTGACAGGCGAACACTATAATGTCTTTGCCGATCACAAGAGCTTGCAATATATTTTTAGGCAGCGAGATTTGAATCTCATAGAGAGAACATGGTTGGAGTTGTGTCACGATCTGAACATAGGCCCGGATCGAGACACGGGACAAGAAATCCCGAGAGGATCAAAATCGACCCATGGCATGAATATACATCTAACTCAATCATAGATAAGCGGAAGATCATCATAAAAAGCATAGAGGAAGTCCAAACAAACATAACATTTGATTACATGCACAAGTCTAAAACTAAATACAACTATGTTCGAAAAAGCCTCTAATATTGAGGAGTTGATGGGACAAGACCCCAACTAACTCACTATAGTTTGAAAACTGAAAGGACAAAATACAACTGATAAGAAGGGCCCTCGAAAGATGAGGACTCACCAACTGATACTAAGAAGTGCTAAATCCGGAAGTCTGACTAGCAGCGGGACTGATCGGATCCTGTATCATGAAACGATACAGCATAAAGTATGCGGTCAGTACGAGGAATGTACCAAGTATGCAAGGTAAGTAAAACCTCTAAGTAAGTAAAATCATTAATCATGCATATAATAAAACATAATTAAGATAAGATTATGAGAGTACGGCTTGCATGTTATTTTCTGAAATTATGATCTGAATATAACTGAATATCATAACTAAATCGAATGACCCAAAGCTGAAAACTGATAATCATAAATAAAACTGAACATTTGGATCAAACTTGTTGAAAACATAATATCATGAATGATGTACATGCATAACTGATATCATGAGGAACAATGGGAGACTCGTCATATAACCGACATTACTACTTTAGAGCTTACGTGGTCGTGAGTATAACACTCAAGTTGGCAGAGCCGTCCAAAATCTTGCCAGGGCTAAGGACGCTACCATGATATCGACATCAAGCTGAAGGCCCCTTGGGGGCAGGGGAAGATCCAAAGGAGGTCCCAAATAATCTGATAATACCTACATTGGCGCGTAGTTCTGAGGCATAGGGTTGACTGACCCTTAGCCTACTCGGTGCTAGACATTACTCCCAAAACATGCATATACTCTCCATTGTTTTTCAATGAAATTGACCATCGCCTAGTGATGAATATGGATAATAACATACATGCATAATCTGAAATCATAATATAAGGAGCCTTGGCTCAAACCATACCACAAGCTGAAAATAATTGGGAGTCTTGACTCTAAAACTATGTGGTAAGTTAATTCACGAAATCATAAGAACATACTTGATCATATGGGCTTGCCCAATACTTAAACATACTTGAAATCAACTTGATTCTCTTTGAAAACATGAACATAAATATGGGTATTTCAAAATAATACTTTCTTCATAAACATCTCATCATACTTGAACACATAACTCATAGATCTGAACTTTCATGTTACACCCCGTAAAATTTCCGACATGTAGATGGACTATTCGCATGTTGGTTAAGAGTTTTTGAATGTCATACATGCTAGGAAAAGGCTCGAAAAAAGACCGGATAAGAAATCCGTCGAACCATCGCGGAAGGAGCCGGGGTAGAGCCCCTCCGCGATGGCAACGTGTCACGGAGGGAGGGCCTCCGCGTTGGCTCCATGACACGTTGGCCCTGTCCAGGCTCAAGTATAAAAGCCTCCAACTTCGGTTTATTTCATTTAACTTCATAAATTTCCAGAAAGTCGCAAGAGAAACAGAGGAGAACGTGAGGTATTTGATAATTTCCTTTCGATTACGCGGTCCAAACTCGAATTAACCTCAGATACCGAGGTATTTAGCAGCAAGGAGCATTCCTACGGGTTTAGTTTCGTGAAATTCGGCCGGCGAATCGTCGTGCTACCGAACCAAGGTAAGTGGAATTGCTCCAAATTAGTGTCAATATACTCCTAGCCCTAAAGTGAGTATTCTCCCTTCTGGACTTTTGAGAAATAACGAGTTTTGGACCGTTTTTCGATAAGCCAAAGTTTGGGCTATATATATATATCAAAAGTGATGTTTTCTTCCAAAATATTAGTATATTTAGTTCTAATTGATATATATGTAAATGCAGTTGGGAGAAATAGCTGGGAGAAATAGCTGAGTATCGACCGAGTTTCGCCGCTAGCTGAAAATCAAGCGAAGGTATGTAAAGCGCCTTCGGCAAGTTAGTAACTCTAGCCAGATACTAGCAAACTCCATAATAGAATTCTCGGAGTTGAATATTGAGCTCTCTTAGCACCAAGAACCCGTCTCATGTTGTTATGTCATACCTACCCGAAAGCTAATGAAACAAAGGCAAAATGGCGAGATATTATTTCGCATTCGGATAGTCCGGTATGAGTTTAGCAAGCATGTTTTATAATACCGATATATAGACGTAATAAAAGTTAGTAAAGTAATATCAAACGCTCGATGTTTTTCAAATACAAGATAGCCGCATAGTCGAAAAGATTCCGTATACAAAGATAAAGCGCATGAGAATCAAAGATAAACACGTAAAGAGTCTTAATGAGAAACGCATGTATAGCATTTTCGCCTTAAACATGCTTGCCATATGTTATTATTGATTGTTGAGACTTGTTTGTGTTACGAGGGCACCTTTGAGCGTCCCGCCGCCCCCGGGGCTGGGTAATCGTGTCAACCCACCGGCAGGTGGGTATACGTCACTCCAAGGAGCGGGCATGCCGTCCGGCAGTAGGACGAAGATGGGATGAAGCTTTCCCCATATCAGCCGACAAGATAGCAAGACAGCTTACTTCGTTGTGTGCTTGCGCCCAGGAATGTGACACATAAATACAAGATACGCTATGCTTTACAGAGTACAAGATGCGAGTCCTCCAAAGCTTAGACACAAGCATTTATATCGGAGGCCATGCCCGAGCCGGAGACCTGTGGGCCCAGAGGTGCTCGGTCCTCAGTAGACAGTGAGGATTTATTTTCTGATGGTTTTGCTCTGGTAGGGGTATATAGATTGTTTGATCGGGTTGGCACCTTCCGGCTTATTGGGCCGGTATCGTCCTTGCTTGCTAATATATGTATATATATATATGTTATATATTGGCTAAGGTATTTAGACGCTACATCGATATAGGTATGTTCCCGCCTTACTTTCGCACGTAAAAGCCTCGTCTGCATTCTATCGCTCTGGCTGCATCCAAATATTTCGCTATTCGTGAGTATCTAGTTATGTTGTTTATATTCAGATGTGTTCACTGATTTGCATACTCGATACCAAAGGGTACCGATGCCCGTCGGGCGCCGCATTACTACCCGCAGTACTCATAGACGAGGAGCCAATCCCTCGTGATTCCAAACACTTCATTGAGTCATCGCCTCGTCATCCGAGCTAGACGAGGTCTATATCCTTTCTTTTGTTGTGGCCAAGATGTGGCAGGTCGGGCCCCGTTCCATCATTTTACTGATTCATAGAGGCTGCGATTGTGTGTATATATATCTCCCCGTGGGTTAGTTGTGCCGGTCGTGTGAGGCCGGCGCTTGTTTATCAAGTAGTTGTTGATTATGCTGGCCGTGTAAATGTGATCCGATAATAGTGGTGACCTTTCCTAGCCAACAGATGTACAAGATTCTTTGTGTTGAGTTAGAGATAACTAGACAGCTATGGTGGCCTTGTCGGCCCGCATAGGATTTCCTATAAGAATATGATTCTCAAGTTAGCCGATGTACTTAATGTGTCTATAGGTCAGCCGCCCGAGGCCGTATTTATAGTCGTTATATAGCCCGTTGATTCTAGGGATCTGAGGTAGATGGGTTTCAACTGTGCACTGTGTGTGCTTAGGCTCAATTGTTTAGTACCAGACCCTAATAGGGCACAAAAAGCGCCATACCCCAAGGTGGGGTATGACATTTCGCTTAACATTCATGGACGGGCATCATAGTTTTAAAAACTTGAAAACATAATTATAATTTAAAATATTATAAAATATTCCATTAATAATATTCATCATTCAAACATTCTTAGATCATACCCATGATTAAAACTTAGAATTCATGCATTGGGTAAAACCCCATGGAATCATCAATTAGAACATCATGAATTGAGAGGAATTGGGCATGGGTGTGCACAATTGCACCTATTCATAGCCCATACCGAAGGGATCCGATTTTCACACTTCCTTTATTGCCCAAAGATACCGAGGGAAGAACCCTGATTAACTATGCTTGATCACTCTCTTAAAACCCTTAAACTTGCATGTATGAGTTTTGAATAGCTAGGAACGACTTAACCCATCTTACACTCTATTTTAATAAAAGACATAGTTTAGGCTTTAGAACATAGAAATTGCGTAAAAGTCCCTTACTAAAACTCGTAGGGAAAACATATCGCTAATCCCAACGAGGGACTAGACAGACGTCATCCCCGTCCACGACTTTGTGGTCGCCACGCCGGCCTTCACTGAAATTACATCTTGATAGTCACTAACAGGTACTTAACGGATGAGCACGGACTACAACTCGTGTCACCTCTAGTATTCCCACGCCAAAATCTCCTCGGGCGTCACCACAAAAGGGAACTCCACGACTCATGGTGTACCTAACGAGTAGTGGTGATGACTCATAGGGTGCACTCGTCGATTTTCTTCCCTTTTCATATTATCCACCACAACTCGATAATGAGTCGAATTTGTTGAAAGCGACTCGTGGTCACATCCGAGGTCACCTAAAAATCAAAATTTCCAACAAGTCTCAAATTTTCCCCACTAGTCACTTAACGACTCGCTGGTTTCTGATTTGGTCACCGGACAACTCGTCCCCAGACTCCGTAAATTCCTATTTTCCGTCTAACTTCCGGTCTGATCTTGTGGGATTTTGATGTATAACAATATCTCCCCTTGAGAATATTCGCCCGAATGTTGAAAATCATAAAGAAAAGCAGAAATGCAATCATCATACCCAAATACTAAACATACTGTGAAACTGTGGAGTGACCGACTCCATTTGAACTAAATAATGAACTGGAATTCTAAATCACACATACATTCATTAACATGAAAGAACCGATGTATATGTGAACATGAAATCAATAGAGTACCGAGGAGGAAACTGATATCAACCTTAGGTTGAATCGAGGCGGAAGGGAATAAATGCGGTATTTAGCCATCATGTTCACCTCAACTTCCCACGAGCTCCCTCAACATGCTGATTCCTCCATAACACCTCGACCGGCTACTCCTTGCTTCTACTATGAACCCGACAATCCAATATCTCCATCGAAACCTCTTTTATAACTAAGGTTGTCTTTCACACCGACAACGTCCACCGTAACAATCCGTAGATGGATCACACAAATACTTCTTTAAGAGCGATACATGGAAAACTTGATGGGTTGAAGCTAATTCCTGTGGCACCTAACTCATATGCCACCTTGCCAAGCCGTCTCACTATCCGGTATGGACCAACATAATAGGGACCGAATTTCCTTTCTAGATATCATCACTCCCTTTACGGGACATACCCGTAAATACCCAATACTCAACTTCAAACTCAAGCTCCCTCATTCTCACATCCATATAAGACTTTTGGCGACTCTGAGCTATTTTCAACCTATTTCTTATAAGTTGAACCTTCTCCATGGCCTCATGAACTGAATCTAGTCTTATCATTACAACCACAAACTTCAAAACCAACCAATAGGCGTATTTATATCTCCGCCCATGTAGAGCCTCAAACGAGCCATATGAATACCGGAATGGTAGTTGTTGTTATACGCAAACTCAATGAGAGGCAAATGGTCATCCCAACTACCCTTGAAGTCAATCACACATGCTCTCAACAATTCCTCGACAAAGCCTAAATAGTCCGCCCGCCCGACCATCCGTTTCTGCGAAGAAATGTCAAGGCTAAGCTCGACTCGAATACTAATCCCTTTTCAAAACGAGCCTCCAAAACCGGGAGGTAAATTGAGTACCTCCGTGCGATATGATGGACAAGGGCTCTCCATGCAACCGAACTAGCTCCCAAATGTATAACTTAGCATAATCCTCCGCCAAATCAAAAGAGTTTCTGACTCCAAAGAGAAAACGTGCCGCTTTCGTCAACCTATCCACAACCACCCAAATGAGCCCAACACTGACGCAGTGCGAGAAAACCCTATGATGAAGTCCATATTGATCCTCCAACTTTCAAGTAGGAATAGCCACTTCTTGAAGCACCCTCCTGGTCTTTGATGCTCTACTTTCACCTATTGATAATTCGTACACTTAGCCATAAATTATGCGATGTCCTTCTTCATGCCATTCCACCAATAGACTTCCCGTAGGTCACGATACATCTTGGTGGCACTGGATGTATGGAATATCTCGGAACCATGAGCCTCATGCAACATCCGATCTCTCAAATCATCAACATCCGGTACACACAAATGACCCTGATATCGAAGCACACCATCTCCCATTCGAGAAGACTCTACCTTCCTGAGCCCCAAAAGCTTCCTTTAACATTACCAAAATAGGGTCCTCATCTTTTCTTGCCTTCACATCAGTCACCAAAGGATGATTCCGATCCGTTCTAAACAATAACACCACCATCGGTCGATTCAACCAAATGAACTACCAACCGTGCAACTCGATGCACATCCTTCACCAGCTCCTTCCTCCCCTCATCTACGGGACATGCCCCATAGAAATTTACTAAGAGCGTATGCTACCACATTAGCCTTGCCCGATGGTAAAAGACACTCATCTCATAATCCTTATAACTCCAACCACCTTCTTTGACGATTCAAATCCTTTGGGTAAACACGTAATGTAGGATCTTGTGGTCCGTGAACACATCTACATGGATCCTGCATAAATAAAGGCTCCCAAATCTTCGCTAAGGAAAATACTACCGCTACCAATTCAAGATCATGAGTCGCATTTTTTTCATGAACCTTAGTTTCCTAAAAGTATATGCTATAACCTTACCATGCCGCATCGCACACAATCAAGGCCAATCCTCGAAGCATCACAATATACCACAAAACCTACTCCGCACCCAAGGTGTGGCTAACACCGATGTCGGTGATGTGTGAGTCGAGCCTTCAACTCCTGGAAGCTCCTTTCACAAGCCTCCGACCATTGGAACTTCACTCTCTTTTGGGTCAATTTGGTCAATGGCGTTGTAATAGATGAAAATCCCCTCAACAAATCTTCGATAATACCTAACTAAACCCATGAAATCCCGATATCCGAAGGATTCACTCGGTCTTGGTCAATTCTTCACCACTTCTATCTTTTGAGAGCCACTTGTATACCACCATACACAACATGACCCAAAATTCCACCGAGTTCAATCAAAACTCGGATTTTCTAAATTTAGCATAAAATTGGCAATCCTTAAGAATCTGTAGAACCACCCTCAAATGATCGACATGCTCCTCCTTACTTCCTGAGTATATATGATGTCTTCTATGAACAGACCACGAACATATCCAAGTACGGCTTGAACACCCTGCTCATCAAATCCATAAAAGGTGTGAGCATTGCTAGTCCAAAAGTGATTTAACTATAAACTCGTAATGACCATAACCGAGTCTTGAAGGTCGTCTGGGGATGTCACTTCCGAACCCCGAGAGATGACGATATCCAGACCAGATCTATCTTCAAAAAGCACTGGCACCCCAAGTCATCAAACAAATCATCAATTTTAGGAAGAGGATACTGCTTGATGGTGACCTTGATCAATTTTCGATAATCAATACATATACAAAGAGAACCATCTTTCTTTCGACAAAAGAGAACCGGTGCACCCCACGGGGACTTGTCGGGTCCGACAAGCCCTTGTCTAAAAGATCTTTCAACTACCTTCAAATTCTTTAGCTTAGCCGTAGCCATTCTCAGAAGGAGGAACAGGATATAGATTATGACGGAAGAAGGTCAATATCAAAATCGACTCCCGCCATGAGGGATTCCCAGAAATCATCCGGAAAACACCTATGGATACTCAACTAGAAATGACTGGATAGTTGGAGTTTCGAATGTAGCATCCTTAACCCTAACTATATGGCACATGCAACCCTTAGATATCATCTTCCTGGTCTTAAGGTAGGAAATGAAATGACCTACAGTACAAATGCCTATATATATATATCAAAAGTGATGTTTTCTTTCCAAAATATTAGTATATTTAGTCTCTCCTAATTGATATATATGTAAATGCAACTTGGGAGAAATAGCCGGAGTACCGACTGAAGCCACATTAGTCGGAAAACTGCCGGCGTATGTAAAGCGCTCCTTCTTTGTTAGTAACTCTAGCCTAGCATAATACAAGAAACTCATAATAGAATTCCTTGAGTCAAATATTGAGTTTTGTGCGAATTCAAGTAACCTCGTCTTGCGTCGTTATGTCATACTCAAATCAAAGCTTAATGAAACAAAGGCCAAATGGCTAGATATTATTTCGCATTCCGTATATTCCTATGAGTTTAGCAAGCATGTTTTATAATACCACATATGTATTTAATAAAAGTTAGTAAAGTAATATCAAACAAATGATGCTTTTCAAATACAAAAGATAGCCAAAGATAGGTCGGGAAGATTCCGATACAAGATAAAGCAAGATGAGAATCCGCATAACACGTAAAGAGTTCGTAATGAGAAATCGAATACGTATAGTATTTTCGCCTTAAACATGCTTGCTATATGTGACTAATGATTGTTGAGACTTTGTTTGTGTTAGCGAGGCACCTTCAGCCCTCGCCGCCCGGTTGCACGTGTCAACCCACCGGTGGTGGTGGGGTATACGTCACCCAAGGGGAGTGGCATGCCGTCCGCAAATAGGGACGAAGATGGGATGAAGCTTTCCCATATCAGCCGGGACAAAGATAGCAGCATAGCTACTCCGTTGTGCTTGCGCCAGGGAACAGAGTTACAAAATACGCATACGCTGGCGCTTGGCGTAGCATGCACAGAGTCCTCCAGCTTAGACACAAGATTTATACGTGAGGCCATAGCCCGAGCTGGAGACCTAGGGGGCCGGTAGAGGTGTCGTAGTTAGTAGACGAGTGGAGTGATTTATTTTCTGATGGTTTTGACCTCGGTAGGGGTATATAGATTGTTTGATCGTTGGCACCTTCCTACGCATACGGTATCGTCCTTGCTTGCTATATATGTATATATGTTATATATTGGCTAATAGACAGATCGGTCACATCGATAGGTATGTTCCTCGCTTACTTTCGCATGCAAAAGCCTCGTTCTGCATTCTACGCCTACGTATCCAAATATTTCGCTATTCGAGTATCTATTATGTTTGTTTATATTCGTATGTGTTCGCTGATTTGCATACTCGATACCAAGTGGTACCGATGCCCGTTTGGGGCACGTGAATTTGCTCGCAGTACTCATAGACGAGAGCCAACTCGTGATTCCAAAACAAATTTACAGTCATCACTGCCATCCGAGGAGCTGCATGCCAGAGGTCTACATCTTCTTGAGCCGTACAACATGCAGGTCGTGGCCCCGTCCCATCATTTTATCGTATTCATAGAGGCTGCATTGTGTGTATATATATCTCCCCGTGGTTAGTTGTGCCGGCCGTGTGAGGCCGTGCGTTTGTTTAGTCAAGTAGTGTTGTTGATTATGTCAGCCGTGTAAATGACTGAGCAATAAGGCGTACCTTCCTGGCCAATGTAGACGTGCATTAAAGAGATTCAGGCTGGTTAGAGATAACTAGAGGTGCATGGTGGCCTGCCGGCCCGCATAGGTTTCTATAAGAATAAGGGGATCTGGGTTAACATGTGCACGAATGTGTCTATAGGCCCAGCCGGGTCGGGAGGTCGTATTTATAGTCGTTATATAGCCCGTTGATTCAGGAATCTGAGATAGAGCCAGGAAGGCACTAGATGTGCTTAAGCTCAATTGTTTAGCACTGCATCCTAATAGGGCACAAAAGCAACCATACCCCCAAGGGGTATGACATTTCATGAACATTCATGGATGGGCATCATAGTTTTAAAAACTTGAAAACATAATTTATAATTTAAAATATTATAAAATATTCCCATTAATCATAATTCATCATTCAAAACATTCTTAGATCATACCCATGATTAAAACTTAGAATTTCATGCATTGGGTAAAAAAACCCGGCGAAATCATCAATTAGAACATCATGAATTAAGAGGGAATTGGCATGGGTGTGCACAATTGCACCTATTCATAGCCTTACATACCTCGGGCGGATCTCATTTTCACACTCTTTATCGCTTCAAAGATAATTTGAGGAATAACGTTGGATGAACTATGCTTGATCACTCTCTAAACCCTTAAACTTGCATGTATGAGTTTTGAATAGGTTAGAACGACTTAACCCATCTTAATACACTCTATTTTGGGCTTAAAAACACATAGTTTAGCTTTAGGAACATAGAAATTACGTGAAAGCCTCTTAATAAACTCGTAGGAAAAACATATTGCCAATCCCAACGAGGGACTAGAGCGCATCACATCCCCGTCCACGGCTTGTGGTCGCCACGCCGTCTTCACTGAAATTACATCTTGATAGTCACCACGGGTACTTAACGGGCTGTTACCGTGACCACAACTCGTGGTCACCTCTAGTATCCTCACTCGCCAAAATCTCCGGGCGTCACCACGTGAACCTACGACTCATGGTGTACCCAACGAGTAGTGGTGATGACTCCGTTAGGTGCACCGTCGATTTTCTTCCCCTTCATATTATCCTGACCACTCGACATAATGAGTCGAATTGATCGCGACTCGTGGTCACATCCGTGGTCACCCAAAAATCAAAATTTCCAACAAGTCTCACTTTCCCCACGGGTCACTTAACGACTCGTGTTTAGACTAAGCCATCAATAACTCCGTCCCGTGACTCCGGTGCAGAAATTCCTATTTTCTCCGTTTCAACTTCCGGCCCGATCTTAGGGATTTTGATGGCACAATATCTCCCTTGAGAATATTCGTCCCTAATAAAATCATAAAGAAAAGGCAGGAAATGCAATCATACCCAAATAAAACATACATGTCGAAACTCGTGGAGTGATCGACCCGATTTGAACTAAATAACCGAACTAAATTCTAAATCCACACATACATTCATTAATATGAAAGAAACTCATGTATATGAGCCGAATACTTAAACTAATAGAGTACCGAGGAGGAAAATCGATATCAACCTTAGGTTGAACCGAGGCTAAGGGAATAAATGCGGTATTTAGCCATCATGTTCACTCAATCTCCCACGTAGCTCCCTCAACATGTTGATTCCTCCATAACACCTCGACTGAAGCTACTTCTTGTTTCTGGCCATGAACCCGACAATCCAATATCTCCATCGAAACCTCTTTATAACTAAGGTTGTCTTTCACACCGACAATGTCCTACCGTAACAACCAAGAGATGGATCACACAAACACTTCTTTAAGAGCGATACATGGAAACTTGATGGGTTGAAGCTAATTCCCGTGGCAACTCCAACTCATATGCCACCTTGCCAATCCGTTTCACAATTCTAAGATACAACATAATAGTGACCGAATTTCCTTTCTTTCTAGATATCATCACTCCCTTTATGGGAGATGTACCTTCTGTAAATAACAATCATCAACTTCAAACTCAAGCCTCATTCTCACATCCATAAGACTTTTTGGTGACTCGAGCTATTTTCAACCTATTTCTTATAAGTTGAACTCTTCCATGGCCTCATGAATCAATCTAGTCTTATCATTATGTACTTCACAAACTTAAACCAACCAATAGGCGATTATATCTCCGCCTCATAGAGAGTCTCAAACGGAGCCATATGAATACCGGAATGGTAGTTGTTGTTATACGCAAACTCAATGAGAGGCAAATGGTCATCCCAACTACCCTTGAAGTCAATCACACATGCCTCAACATGTCCGACAGCTTCAAATAGTCCGCTCCGCCGACCATCTGCTTATGAAGTAAAATGTTGTGCTAAGCTTGACTCGAATACTTTCAATCCCTTTCAAAACGATCTCCAAAACTCTGGAGGTAAATTGAGTACCTCGTGCGATATGATGGACAAGGGCTCTCCATGCAACCGAACTAGCTCCCAAATGGGGGTAATTCAAGATAATCCTCCGCCAAACCGCAGTTTTGACCGTAGAAAATGCGGCCGCTTTGGTCAACCTATCCACAACCACCCAAATGTAGTCATACTATCGAACAGTGCGAGAAAACCCTATGATGAAGTCCATATTGACTCTCCAACAAGCAGAATACTACCCCTCTGGAAGCACCTCTCCCGGTCTTCGATGCCTCTACTTTCACCTATCGATAATCTCGGCACACTTAGCCATAAATTAAGCGCATGTCCTTCTTCATGCCATTCCACCACACAGACTTCCCGTAGGTCACGTATACATCTTGGTGGCACTGGATGTATGGAATATCTCGAACCATGAGCCTCATGCAACATCCGATCTCTCAAATCATCAACATCCGGTACAAATGACCCCGACATCGAAGCACACCATCTCCCATTTGGAGAAGACCCTACCTTCTGATTCTAAAAGACTTCTTTAACATTACCAAAATAGGGTCCTCATCTTTTCTAGCCTTTAGATTAGTCTAAGGATGATTCTCCGATCCGCTCTGAACAATAACATCGTCATCGGTCGATTCAACCAAATGAACTACCAACCGTGCAACTCGATGCACATCCTTCACCAGCCCTTCTCCCCTCATCCACATTGGACCCACTCTCCATAGAAATTCTACTAAGAGCGTATACCACATTAGCCTTGCCCTGATGGTAAAAGACACTCATCTCATAATCCTTTGAGTAACTCCAACCACCTCTTTGGACGAGATTCAAATCCTTTTGGGTAAACATCACGTAATGTAGGATCTTGTGGTCCGTAAACACATCTACATGAACCTTGTACAAATAGTGTCTCCAAATCTTCAAGGAATATACTACGCTACCAATTCAAGATCATGAGTCGTGTAATTTTTTTCATGAACCTTTAGTTTCTAAAAGTATATAAGCAGAATCTACTACGCCGCAGACGTAAGACACAATCAAGGCCAATCCTCACACTACAATATGCTCACAAACTCATCGGTACTCTAAGGTAGGGTTAACACCGATGTTGAGATGAGTCAGCCTTCAACTCGGAAGCCTCTCACAAGCCTCCGACCATTGGAACTTCACTTTCTTTTCGGGGTCAATTTGGTCAATGGCGTTGCAATGATGAAAACCCCTCAACAAATCTTCGATAATACCCAACTAAATCCAAGAAACTCCCGATATCCGAAGGATTCACCGGTCTTGGCCAATTCTTCACCACTTCTATCTTTTGAGAGCCACTTGTATACCCTCACTCGACACAACATGACCCAAAATTCCACCGAGTTCAATGAAAACTCTGATTTTTTAAATTTAGCATATAATTGGTGATCCTTGAGAGCCTTAGTACTATCCTCGCATGAGCGATGCTCCTCTTTACTCCGAGAGTATATAAGATGTCTTCTATGAATGACTACGAACATATCCAAGTACCTAGCCTTGAACACCCCGTTCATCAAATCCATAAAAGCTAAGTGTATATCTGCTAGTCCAAAAGATTTAACTATAAACTCGTAATGACCATACCGAGTCTTGAAGGCTGTCTTTGGGATGTCACTCTCCCGAACCCCGAGATGATGATATCCTGTGATTCGAGATCTATCTTCAAAGCACTTGGCACCCCAAGCCGATCAAACAAATCACAATTCAGAAGAGGATACCGTTCGACGGTGACCCCGATCAAGTTTTCGATAATCAATACATATACAAAGAGAACCATCTTTCGGACAAAGAGAACCGGTGCACCCTATGGGACTTGTTGGGTCCGATGGCCTTAGCTAAAAGATCTTTCAACTACTCCTTCACTCTCCTAATTAGCCGTAGCCATTCAGAAGGAGGAATAGATATAGATTGCGTATCGGGAAGAAGGTCAATATCAAAATCGATCTCCCGCCCATGAGGGATTCCCGTGAAATCATCCTGGAACACCTATGGATACTCACACTACGAGAATCGATCTGGATAGTCGGAGTTTCGAATGCAGCATCCTTAACCCTAACTATACGGGCACACGCAACCCTGATATCATCTTCCCGGGTCTTAAGGTAGGAAATGAAAGACCTACAGTACGCTATATATATATCAAAAGTGATGTTTTCTTCCAAAAAATTAGTATATTTAGTTCTAATTGATATATATGTAAATGCAAACTGGGAGAAATAGCCGGAGTACCGACCGAAGCCGCTGCTTAGCCGGAAAAATCCGGCTAAGGTATGTAAAGCGCCTCTTCGGCAAGTTAGTAACTCTAGCCTGCATAATACAAGAACTCCATAACAGAATCCCCTGAGTCAAATATTGGTTTTGTGCGACTCAAGAAACTCCGTTTTGCGTTGTTATGTCATACTACCCGAAAGCTAATGAAACAAAGGTCAAATGGCGAGATATTATTTTGCATCTCGGTGATAGTCCGGTATGAGTTTAGTAAGCATGTTTTATAATACCTATATAGACAATAAAAGTTAGTAAAGTAATATCAGCGCGCCGACGTTTCAAATACGTATAGCGTATACGTAAAAGATTCCAGACATGTGTGATAAAGTTAAGATGAGAATCGCATAACACAAAGAGTTGAATGAGAAATCGAAATACGTATAGCATTTTCAATTTAAACATGCTTGCCATATGTTATTATTGGATCGTTGAGACTTGCTCAGGTTAGCGAAAGGCACCCCGAGCCCCCGCCGCCCCGGGTTGGTAATCGTCAACCCACCGTGAGGGTGGGTACGTCACTCCAAGGAGGGTACGTCCGCAGAGGGACGAAGATGGGATGAAGCTTTCCCCATATCAGCCGGACAAAGATAGCAAAGAGCGCTTTACTTCGCTGTGCTTCGCGCCAGTGAAATGACACAAATACGTATTACGCTACGCTACGTGAGTACAAACATGAGTCCTCCGTGCTGCATACGTCGCTTATTTATATCGAGGGCCAAGGCTCGAGTCGGAGACCTAGGGGGCCGTAGAGGTGCTCGTAGGGTTAGTAGACGAAGGAGTGATTTATTTTCTGATGGTTTCAATTCTCGGGTAGGGTATTAGATTGTTTGATTGGTTGGCACCTTCCGGCTTATGGGGCTGGTATTGGTCTCGCTTGCTATATATGTATATATATGTTATATATTGGCTAATAGACAGATCGCCACATCGATAGGTATGTTCCCGCCTTACTCTCGCATGTGTAGAGTTCTCGTTCGTATCGACGCTCTGCGCATCCAAATATTTCCGCTATTCGAGTATCTAGTTAAGTGTTGTTTATATTCGTATGTGTTCAGTTGATTTGCATACTCGATACCGCGGGTACCGATGCCCGCTTGGGGCGCTCGCATTACTTGCCTCGCAGTACTCATAGACGGTGAGCAATCCCCTCGTGATTCCAAATGCACTCATCGAGCCACGCCCGTCATCCGAGCTAGACAAATAGAGGTCTAAGTCCTTTCTTTGTTGTACAAGAGGGTAGGTCAGCCCCGTCCGATCATTTTACGCATTCATAGAGGCTTGCATTGTGCGTATATATATCTCCCGTGGTTACCAGGCTTATTGTGCGAGCCGCGTTGTTTAGTCATAGTGTTGTTGGATTATGTTGGTCAAAGGGGCCGTATTCTCGGAGTAATAGTGGTGACTCCTTCCGGCCAATGATGTACAAAAGATTCTTTGTGTTGAGTTAGAGATAACTAGACAAAGATGGTGGCCTTGTCACCAGACAGTTTCCTATAAGAATATGATCGTTACCGATGTACTTAACAGTGTCTATAGGGCCCAATGGTTTGAGGTCACTTATAGACGTTATAGCCCGTTGATTCTAGAATCGGTGATAGAGCCAACTGTGCACCAGTGTGCTTAGGCTCAATTGTTTAGCAGCCTGCATCCTACCAGGCATCAGCGCCGCCATACCCCTGCGCATGACATTTCATGAACATTCATGGATGGGCATCATAGTTTTAAAATCCTCAAAAACATAATTTATAATTTAAAATATTATAAAATATTCCATTAATAATATTCATCATTCAAAACATTCTTAGATCATACCTATGATTAAAACTTAGAATCTACGCATCGGGTAAAAACCCCATGGAATCATCACTAACATCATGAATTAAGAGGGAATTAAAGGGTGTGCACAATTGCACCTATTCATAGCCTTACATACCCGAAGGGATCCGATTTTCACACTTCCTTTATTGCCCAAAGATAATTGAGGAAGAACGCTGATGAACTATGCTTGATCACTCCTTAAACCCTTAAACTTGCAGCCGTATGAGTTTCTGGACAGGTTGTAACTACTTAACCCATCTTAATACACTCTATTTGGGCTTAAAAAGACATAGTTTAGGCTTTAGGAACATAGAAATTACAAGTTCTTAATAAACTCGTAGGGAAAACATATTGCCAATCCCAACGAGGGACTGTGAGTATCTGTCATCCCTCGGTCCACGACTGTGGTCGCCTCACGTCGTCTTCACCGGAAATTACATCTTGATAGTCACCACGAGGTACTTAACGGATTGTTACCGGTGACCACAACTCGTGGTCACTCTAGTAACTTTCATCGCCAAAATCTCCCCGGGCGTCACCACAGGGAACTCCACGACTCATGGTGTACCCAACGAGTAAAGGGTGATTTACCTCGTTAGCGTACCGCCGATTTTTTTTCCCTTTCATATTATCTCTGACCACAGCCGACATAATGAGTCGAATTGTTGAACGCGACTGTGGTCACATCCGTGGTCACCAAAAATCAAAATTTCCAACAAGTCTCAAATGCACTTTCCCCACGGGTCACTTAACGACTGTGGGTTTAGACTGTCACCGGACAACTCGTCCCCGTGACCTCAGTGCAAATCTATTTTCTCCGTTTCAACTTCCTGGCCCGATTCTTAGGGATTTTGATGTATAAATAATATCTCCCTTGAGAATATTCGTCCCCGAATGTTGAAAATCATATAAAGAAAGCAGAGAAATGAAATCATCATACCCAAATACTGGAACATACACGCTGAAATCAAAGGAGACTCGACTCCGATTTGAACTAAATAATCAACTAAATTCCTAAATCACACATACATTCATTAACATGAAAGAAAACTCGATGTATATGAGCTGAACATGAAACCGAATAGAGTACGCGGAGGAAACTCGATATCAACCTTAGGTTGAACCGAGGCTTTAAGGGAATAAATGCGTATTTAGCCATCATGTTCACTCATTCCCACGTAGCTCCCCAACATGTTGATTCCTCCATAACACCTTGACTCGAAGCTACTTCCTTGTTTCTTAGCTTATGAACCCGATACAATCCAATATCTCCATCGAAACCTTCTTATAACTAAGTTGTCTTTCACACCGACAATGTCCAATTTTCTGCATCAAACTGCATGGATCACACAAACACTTCTTTAAGAGCGACATGGAAAACTTGATGGGTTGAAGCTAATTCCCGTGGCAACTCCAACTCATATGCCACCTTGCCAACTGCTTCACAATTCGGTATACAACATAATAGGGACCGAATTTCCTTCTTTCTAGATATCATCACTCCCTTCATGGGAGATACCCTTACAAATACCAAATCATCAACTTCAAACTCAAGCTTCCCCATTCTCACATCCATATAAGACTTTTGGCGACTCGAGCTATTTTCACCTATTTCTTATAAGTTGAACCCTTCTCCATGGCCTCATGAACTGAATCTATCTTATCATTACAAACTTTCACAAACTTCAAACCAACCAATAGGCGATTTATATCTCCGCCCATGTAGAGCCTCAAACCTGTTTATATGAATCCTGGAATGGTAGTTGTTGTTATACGCAAACTCAATGAGAGGCAAAATGGTCATCCCAACTACCCTGAAGTCAATCACACATGCTTCCAACATGTCCTCTCGACAGCCTGGGCCAGTCCGCTTCCTCGCCCGACCATCCGCTTGCGAGTGAGCTGTCATGGCCTAAGCTCGACTCGAATACTAATCCCTTTTCAAACGATCTCCAAAACTGGGAGGTAAATTGAGTACCTCTCGTGCGATATGATGGACAAGGGCTTCCATGCAACCGAACTAGCTCCCCAAATGTATAACTTAGCATAATCCTCCCAAACCGTAGTTTTGACCGTAGAAATGTGCCGCTGTCAACCTATCCACAACCACCCAAATGTAGTCATACTATCACAGTGCGAGAAAACCCTATGATGAAGTCCTTGATCTCCTCCAACTTTCAAGTAGGAATACTAATTTCTTGAAGCACCCTCCCGTCTTTGATGCTCTACTTTCACCTACGATAATCTGCATAATTTAGCCATATAAATTATGCGATGTCCTTCTTTCATGCCATTCCACCAATAGACTTCGTAGGTCACTTATACATCTTGGTGGCACTGGATGTATGGAATATCTCGGAACCATGAGCCTCATGCAACATCCGATCTCTCAAATCATCAAATATCCGTACACACAAATGACCCTCATATCGAAGCACACCATCTCCCCATTTGGAGAAGACTCCTACCTTTCGATTCCCGAAAAGCCTTTTAATAACATTACCAAATAGGGTCCTCATCTTTTCTAGCCTTTAGATTAGTCACCAAGGGATGATCTTTAACTGTTTCTAAACAATAACACCACCATCGGTCGATTCAACCAAATGAACTACCAACCGTGCAACTCGATGCACATCCTTCACCAAACTCCTTCCTCCTCATCACACGGGACACGCCTCCATAGGAAATTCTACTAAGAGCGTACGCTACCACATTTGCCTTGCCCGGATGGTAAAAGACACTCATCTCATAACTTTGAGTAACTCCAACCACCTTCTTTCGACGAGATTCAAATCCTTTGTAAACACGTAATGTAGGATCTGCGGTCCGTAAACACATCTACATGGATCCCGTGCATTCGTGTCTCCAAATCTTCAAGGAATATAATACTCACTTACCAATTCAAGATCATGAGTCGTAATTTTTTTCATGAACCTTTAGTTTCCTAAAAGTATATGCTAAGTAACCTTTACCATGTCGCACGTACACAATCAAGGCCAATCCTCGAAGAGCATCACAATATACCACAAACCCATCTGCACTCCTAAGGTGGTTAACACCGATGGGGCCAGATGAGTCGAGCCTTTCAACTCCCGGGAAGCCTCTCACAAGCCTCCGACCATTGGAACTTCACTTTCTTTTGGGTCAATTTGGTCAATGGCGTTGCAATAGATGAAAACCCCTCAACAAATCTTCGATAATACCCAACTAAATCCAAGAAACTCCCGATATCCGGGCGATTCACTGTCTTGGTCAATTCTTCACATCACTTCTATCTTTGAGAGCCACTTGTATACCCTCACATGACACAACATGACCCAAAAATTCCACTCGAAGTTCAATCAAAACTCGGATTTTCTAAATTTAGCATATAAATTGGTGATCCTCAGAGCCTGTGAGTACTATCCTCACGAGCGATACGCTCCTCCTTACTCCGAGAGTATATAGATGCTCCTATGAACAAATAATCACGAACATATCCAAGTACGCTTGAACACCCCGTTCATCAAATCCATAAAATTGCAAGAGCATTCGTTAGTCCAAAAGCATTTTAACTATAAAACTCGTAATGACCATACCGAGTCTTCAAGGTCAGTTTTGGGATGTCACTCTCCCGAACCCCGAGACGATGATATCCAGATTCCGAGATCTATCTTCAAAAAGCACTTGGCACCCTGAAGCCGATCAAACAAATCATCAATTCTAGGAAGAGGATACTATTCTTTTGATGGCATCTTGATCAATTTTTCAATAATCAATACATATACAAAGATAACCATCTTTCTTTCTGACAAAGAGAACTGGCAGACCCCATGGGACTTGGCTGTCCACGGCCCTGTTCAAAAGATCTTTCAACTACCCTTCAGCTCCTTTAGCTAGCCGTAGCCATTCTCGTAAGGAGGAATAGATAGATTGCGTGACGGAAGAAGGTCAATATCAAAATCGATCTCCCGCCCATGAGGGATTCCCAGAATCATCCGGAAACCCATGGATACTCACACACTACGAGAACCGATCGGATAGCGGAGCCAATGCAGCATCCTTAACCCCAACTATATGGCACATGCAACCCTTAGATATCATCTTCCCGGTCTTAAGGTAGGAAATGAAATGACTTACAAAAGTAATGTATGAACCGCCCTTTCACTCTAAGACCGGTTCATCCGAAAATCTAAACCTATTGCATGGGTTCTATAATTAATTGAGGAATAGCATGCAAATAACTAGTTCATGCCGAGGATAACATCAAAATTGGCTGTGGGCTAACTCTCTAGTAAATTTGCCGAGGTGACTTTCTCGGAGGACTCGTAACAGGCAATTTCTATACACTCGTCTAGTTATAACTAAATCACCAAAACTAGAGTAGAGATTGAGAAGGGTTCTGGTAGCAGATTTTGGGACCGACTTCAAAACAACTAGAAACATAGGGTGTCACAAAAGATAAAGTAGCCCTTGGATCTAACAATGCATATACATCAAGGTGGAATACTCGTAACACATCAATGACTACATCTGTGAGACCTCGCCGCCGATGGGGATGCTAGGGCATAAAACATGCTTTTGGCATTGTCTCGCCACCTCGCATTTTAGTAGACAATCCCTATTGAGTCCGGCAAGTGGTGGTGCGGTGGAGCGCTAAAGTGGAAGCAGGGCCTCGGCCCGTCATGACTCCCGTTCGACCGCCGAACAATCTCTAAGCATGTGTCCGAGCTTCCCGCACCCGAAGCAAGCACTCGTACCCGCTAAACATCGACTCCGTGTGTCTCGGTCACATCTCGCTACACTCGGGAGGACTAGCCTATGGGTCTCGCTACTCGACTCTCGAGCTCGATGCTCGGGCCCTCTCGATCGCGCCCCCGACTCGGATGGCACACTCATACCAAGGTGCCGGGGCCGAAGATCTTTGGGCGGGACTCGGGCCGATGATGCCCACTAGGTATCTCGCCGGGAGAACCAAGCTACTCAGCCCCGGCCCTCTTGTCCTTTCTCCGCTCATCACCCGTACCGCCACATCTGTTACGCACTGTGACTATCCACGCAAATGCAATATCCCGAAGAAGCATCATGTCCCAAGAATCCCGACCAAGTATTCTCGCTATCCAAGATACAAATCTATCACACTGGTTTCAATATACCACCATCTTAGGTGCATACTTGGACAAACACGGGTGAACTCTAAGGCATACAAGCTCCCGAATTGTCATCTTCCTTTCTTTAGATTCACAAACTCACTATTGATCTCCCTCATCTCACGCAGGAAGAACCGATCTAGAAAAGCAAAGATTTGGAACTCATCCCAATTGATCGGTCCTCGATCCAACTACCTACTATCCTTTAATTGCTTGAACCAAATGTGCGCGACCCCTTTAAGCTGATACGAGGCCAAATCTACACACTCTTCCCTACCACCCCCATAATCCGGTGATCTTTCAATCTCTCAACGAACCTACGTGGATCCTCATCCACCTTCCCCCAAGGAACTCGAGAGGGATCATCCTATGAAAATCTCTAACCCTTGCCACCACCTCATTCTCGGTTTGAGGGACATGCGCCACCGCCTATTAATTACTTGCGCGCGCGGCTCGCTAATACTTCCCCTCCGAATGGCCACCTCGAACTTCGCGCGGGTAACCTGGCCATGCACATGCTCCTCAGCGGCTGGTGGGGCTTGGTTCGATGCCCGTCTCCATTCCCACTCCCCGTGGCGAGTTTTGTTTCCATTTCTTCTTTCGTTAACTCGTGGGGAGGCATGATTCTCGCAAACGCCGCATGGCAGCAAGGATGGCAGACATTCCACCGCACAAGATAGACTGCGAAAGAAGGAAACATTTTCTAAACTTGTAGCCTCTTCGTCATAAGTGTGGCGCGCTTCACACCCATGAAAATCCGACTCATTGCGGTTTTCAACACCCTAGAAACTTCAAAACCTAATGTTCTAATACCAAGTTTTTCATGACCCGAACATAGGCCTGACCGAGACATGAGACAAGAATCCCCGAGAGGCTCCAAGTCAACCCCATGGAATGAATATACATCAACTCAATCAGTATATAAGCGAATATCATCATAAAATAGCATAGCGGAAGGAACAAATGAACATAATACTGATTACATGCACAAGTCTAAACCCGAATACAACCATGTTCGAGAAAGCCTCTACTAACGCAGCTGGATGGGACAAGACCCCAACTAACTCACTAAGTCTGAAAACTGAAAAGACAAAATAAAACTTATAAGAAGGGCCCTCTCAAGATGAGGACTCACCAACTAATACTCTGAGAAGTGCTAACCCGAAAGTCCACTAGCGGCGGATTGACTCGACCTGAATCATCATGAAATGATACAAGACAACAGGCATGGGCCGGGCATGTGGAATGCGTATCAAGTATGCAAGGTAAGTAAAACCACTAAGTAAGTAAAACTAAATCATGCATATAATAAAACATAATTAAGATAAGATCTCGAGAGTGGCTTGCATGTTATTTTTTAAAATCATGATCCGAACATAATTGAATATCATAATCCCAATTGAATGACCCAAAAGCCGAAATCGATAATCATTAGTAAACCGAATCATTTGGGTCAAACTTGCCGAAAACATAATATCATGACCGGACATTTACATGCATAATTGAAATACGAGGAATAACGGGAGACTTGTCATATAAACAACATTACAACGACAGTTTACGTGGTCCCGACTATCACCCTCAAGTGGGAAGAGCCGTCCAAAGCCTTGCCGGCTAAGGACGCTACCATGATATCGATATCATGTCAAGGCCCCTTGGGGAAGGGGAAGCTCCAAAGCGAGGTCCCACCCCGATCATACCTATATCAAGCGCCATGACTCGAGGCATGTAGTTGGATCGACCTCAGCCTACCTTGCATTCAGACATTACCCCAAAACATGCATATGCTCTCCATCGCTTTTCAACGGCCGATCATCGGCCCGTGCTGATTTAAGCCACACAACATACATGCATAATCAAATCATAAATATGAGCCTCGATCAAAAACCATACCGCAGGTCGACATAATCAAGTCTTGACTCCAAAACCATGTGGTAAGCTAATTCATTAAATTAAAAGAACATACTTGATCATATGGGCTTGCCCAATACTTAACATACTTGAAATCAACTTGACTCTCTTTGAAAACATGAACATAAATATGGGTATTTTGAAATCATACTTTCTTCATAAACTTACCTATAATCAACACATAACTCATAGATCCGAACCATGAACATTCATGAACATTCATGGATGAACATCATAGTTTAGAAAACATGACAACATAATTTATAATTTAAAACATTCTAAAATCTCGCCATTAATCATAATTCATCATTCAAAACATGCTTAGCTCATACCTTGATTAAAACTTAAATTCATGCATTGGTTAAAAATCCCATGGAATCATCAATTAGAACATTATGAACTGAGAGGAAATTGGGCATGTCTGTGGATAATTGCACCCATTCAAAGCCTTACATACCTGAAAAGATTTGATTTTCACACTTTCTTGATTTTCCAAAGATACCGAGGGAAGAACTTGACGAACTATGTTTCGATCACTCTCTAAACCCTTAAACTTGTAATGCATGAGTTTTGTGGAATAGGCTAGAATGACTTAAAACCATCTTAATACACTCTATTCGGGCTTAAAATGACGTAGTTTAGGCTTTAAGAACATAGGAAATTATGAAAATCCCTTTAATAAACTCAAGCAGTGGAAATGTATCGCTAGTCCCAACAAGCGGACCGGACTCGATCGCCATCCCCGGCTACTCTGCCGTGGTCACCTCATGTCGTCTTCACTAGAAATTACATTCTCGATAAGTCACCATGAGGTACTTACCGTATCGTTATCTATGACTATAGCTCATGGTCATCTCCCATCTCCTTCATCGCCAAAATTTTGGGGTCACCAATACTCAAAGGGTGTACCCGAAGAGTCGCGGGTGATGACCCTGCTAGGTGCACTATAGATTTTCTTATCCCTTCATCATCCTTTCCACGCTGACATGACGAAGCCCTTGATGCCGACTACGACTCGTGATCACCCATAAAACAAAAATTTCCAACAAGTCCTGCCTTTCCCCACTGCCCTTAACGACTACTGGGTTCCCTGGGACAGTCACTGTAGGACTCGTCCCGTAACCTAGTACGTAAATTTTGATTTCTCCATTTCAACTCCGGGTCCGATCTTAGGGCTTTCGAGTATAACGGTTGAAAGATTCCGACTCTGAATATATTGTATCATCTTGATTGGGGGATAATGTCATTATTGATGCTTTGAGTTGTAAGTCTATTGGTACTCGCAGATCTATAACTCATGAAATGTCATTAAGATAGTAAATTCGAGACTCACTAGTCTTGGAGCTCGGGCTAGATGAAATTGATGGAGTTAGCTCCATCACAATTTGATATTTGTGAGAGAATCAAATCCAAGAATATGAAAAAATGGATTCTAAGTAAACCGTGATGAGTAATGGCGAATACACTTCATTTGTAGTTGATGCCAATGATACATCTGAGTTTGTAAGGTCCCGCATTCATGATTATCGATGGTCTTCACAAGGATTAATGGTGGAAGCACATAGTTCAAAATATTTCATCCCGATCCACCAAGATGTATAAAGATCTGAAACAAAACTACGCAGGAGCATGAATGTTGATATATCTATCTTTATGGATAGGTATTTGAATTATCAATAAGGAAAGCCCAACACCAATGGGTAGGTGGGTTGGCTCAAAACATTGAGATTCTACAATGAAAGTGGAAGATGATCAATATGGAATTTTGTGGGTTTACTCAGCACACGGCCAAGTATGACTCCACGAGGGGTGATTGTAAATATACTCACTAAGTCCTCACATTTTCTACATGTGAAGAAGATGGACACTGCGATCCACTATACAAAATTGTACTTGAAAGAGATAGTAAAGTTTATTGTATTCCAACTTTCTATTATTTCTAACCAAAGATACATAATTTATCGCTTCACTTTTGGAAATCTTTTCCTGGTGGTCTAACTTAGACTGTAATCTTAAGTACCGTTGTAACGCCCTAGATAATTTGAGCGATAACCAGACTCCAGATAGTACTAAGTGTAAATAATAGGCTAATAAGAAAGTTTTACAAGGTCTTTGAGTCATTCTATGATCTTATTTAAGATTGGATGTCGAACAAGTTGTAAAACAAAAATTCGCAAACGTTACGCAAAATTTCCTTCTTGAGATTTCTTGAAATTTAGGTCAAATATCTTGAAAATTTTATCCCAATCTATAAGGTGTTAGGGGGTGTGAGATATATAAAATTAAAGATCTATGTGTCTAGTTTTTAGCACATTAAACCGTTCATCAATCTGACTTTCAAATAGAGAGATATGCGTGCTGGTGGAGATCACACAAAAGTTGCATATGTCACAAACGCTTGAAGGCGATGGAGGACTATTTAAATCCCTTGGTCGGTGGATTGGTTCATTATCCAAATTTCAAAAATTTCTCTCATCCTAAACTCTCTTCCAAGCTTCCCTTACATGTTCTTGATTGTTTTGGGGCCGGGAAGCAATGGTTTAACATGATTCTGATGCCCTGGAAGTCGAAATCGCTTGTAACTTGTGTTTTGGTGGTCGCTTTCATGGTAGTTGTTGGTAAGCCTTTTTCCTTGGTTTTTCTTTGTTTTGAGTTTGGTTATAGGCGCAGCAATCCGTTAGGTTATTATCTCGAATTTCTACTATTGAATTCGTATGAATCTTATAGTAAGCTTCATTTCTCTGCTTTATTGTTTTCTTTGCTGTGTTGGCTACATTTTGGCAAAATACGGGCTGCGCTTGGGTAGTAATCTTGATGCTTATAAATGTGGAGGTTCTGCCTTTAGTTCGGCCTTCTCCAAAAAATACAAGGTGTGTTAGGCGGTCCTCTTTGTCGTATGATTCCTATAGCCATTTTTACTTCCAAGGTTGCACGTGTTGGCCGTTTTATGAAGCCGTGTGTTATGTTGTTGTTGAATCTTTGTGCTACTAGTTATATCGTATTAAATGTGTATATGATGTGTTGGTTTGGTTGTCGTCTAGCTTGAGTGCTGAGAATCATAGTCATGGCAAATTATTAGCTCGCATTGAGAGGTCGTGTGCGAGGCGTGGTGGTTCGCCCAGTTGTTAGTGTGAATAATATTAGGTTAAGTGATATTGACAAGTGAATGAGAATTTAGAGTGGTTAAGATCGATGTTTGCGAAGATATTTTATTATATTTGAATTAGTGGTCGTGGTTTACCGTGACGTTTGCATTAATGCGACGGCCATTGTGACACTTCGGGCTGCTTTTGGACGTGTCCCTGTTTTTATTAGTGAGTAGAGTGGCTTGTGGGATGCTTGTAAAACTTGGGGATAGACTAGTTAGGATGATAATATTTCATCTCAGTAGCTCGTTGTTCAGTTTGGTACGTTTCAGGACGCGAAAGAATAGCCTATGTTATAATAGTCAGCATGGGCTCGGTGAGTTGATTGTGGACTGCTTGAACATATATTATTATTGTAGTTGATTTCTTAAGGCCTTGTGGCTTGTGGATACTGGCGTACAAGAGTTTTTCGATTAGTGTGGTCGAGCCCGGTGTGCCTTGTGACTTGTGGATACCCGACACGAGAGTGTTTTCTACTATGGGTTTGAGGCCAAGGAGGAAAAACCTACTGGAGTTGAAAATAAATGTCCTCCGTGATTTCGAGATAAGACATGATTCGAGAGTGGTCTGACTTGTCTTAGCCTTTCGGGATTGCGATTGACTCTCCCGAATGGATGGAGCTCGCTTAACTGTAGTGCCGAGAGGGTACAATGTTGCTTGTTTGATTTATGTTGATTGACCGGGTGTTTACTTTGATATGCTTGGCATTATATTGTGATTGCTACTCATGTTTTCTGTTATCCGATAGCAAGGATGCTAGATATTCGCCGGGTGTTAGTTGAGGTCGCGAGAGGTCTAGAGGTGATGATGTTGAGCAAGGTCTGGCCAGGTGTCAGGTGATGCTGTTTACTTGTCAATTGGCTTCGCTTTATGTGGGCTAGGTAGGTTCTCATGTGCTTGCTTGTACTTGCTAGGCTTATGGGGCCTGGTAGGTTCTAAGGATGTACTTAAGTTCAATTTTCTTCTAAGATATTTGGCATATTTGTGGATCTCTAATCCGAGTCTTTCAAGGCTTCGCCTTTCATACTTGCATTATTGTACCGAAAACCCTAGTTGGGTCATTGCATTCACGCTTGTAGGTGATGGAGGGCGGTGTAGATCGAGTTATTGGTTTCGAGTAGAGTTCCAACTGAGTCGTTGTGCTCCGTGTCTTTGGAGTTGCTGAGGTTGAATTATGGGTAGTTTAGGGCCCCCGTCTCGACGCTGGTTTTTATTATATTCTTAGATGCTCATAGATAATGATGTTTTGGGTGTGTAGCGTCATTATTGTAGGCTAGATCGTCCTTGTTGTATAGATTTTTTTATTCTCGTGGGCCTTGAAGATTATCAGATCTATTTTTAGCTGGTCGTAGTCGCCTTCCGTTATAGTCTATCGTCTTATTCTAATTTTATAGTTATGGTGTTTTCAAACCTCATCAGCTTCCGACTCTTTTGTTTTATTTTTTTGGGGGCCGCGTATGCTCATATCAAGGGTGGCACTGGGCACCCGCCACGCCTCCCGGGCCTGGGAGTGTGACAATCGCTTCCATCCCAGACAAAGATGGACAAGCGAAAGGATAATTTAGACTTTTTAGGAATGCTATTGAGTACGTATGCTTGATTGGAGGTAATTGATGAATATTTGTCTCTGTTGAATTCACATATAATAACAGCTTATCAATCAAGTATATAAATGGCTCCTTACAATGCTCTTTATGGCTGGTATTATAGATCTCTAATTGGCTGGTTTGAACCAACGAAGTGGAATTATTGGTTCTAATTAGCCTACTTAAGCTACTGAGAAAGTGGAATATTATCGTGAATCAACTCAAAACAGCTCAAAGTAGATAAAATTCTTATACGTACATGAAACATTGCGAGTTGGAGTTTGTTGGGGTGATAGAGCGTTTTCACCCATGAAGGTATGGGATGTTTTGGTAGAAAGGACAAGCTTAGTCCTCGTTTTATTAGTCCCTACGATATCGTTAAAAATATTAGGAAGGTATCTTATGAGTTTAATTTGCCATCCGAGATGTCTATGTACGCCCGGTATTTCATGTATCTATATTGAAGTTGTAGCTTGGAACTTGACTCTTCTCATATCATATCTCACGAAGAAATTGAAATCAATGAGAAGTTGTCTTACAAAGAAGAACCCGTGGAAAATATTATATCGTCAAGTTAGAAGGTTGATAAATAAATATCTAGCTTCGGTCAAAGCATAGTGCCATAATCATAATATCGAGGAAGTGATTGTTGAAAGCATAGGTGGATATAAAAAAGAGATACCTTCACTTGTTCCATATTTCAAGTATGTGTTAAACCTCTTGCTATTGAACTTTCAAATATTGACTTAAGGCATGAAATCCCCGTGTTATGTGTTGAAACTTGGATTATTTTGGTTGTGAAAGTACTGCGGAGGGACCATAATGTTATCATAGGTTGTTAGATAATTTAAAATTTTGGAATAACTTCTATTTACAATGAAACTCTAGTAAAAATTTTGAAATTTTAATATTTTATTTGTTTTTGTATTTATTTTATCCATAATTTTAATTCATCCTTAAATTTTTATGCAATAATATAACACTCCATAAATTCAGACTAAGTTTGAACTCATTAAATAATTTCTAGTAGTTTGAAATCATGTGAGAATATATGTTTATATATTAAGTGTACAAAAGATTGGGTTGAAAAAGTCGAAAAGAACCAAATAAAACCGAGTCAATATGCGCTTGACATAATGCCATAATCGTATATATGGACTATCCACGCTGGGCTATGTGCGAGGTCTTGAAAAAGTTAAAAATTAAGATACGTATATTGAGCCGTGGAAAACATATAGGACTCCGTGATGTTGGATATACGGTCCACATATGGTGTCATATGTTGAAGTATAAATTATGAAAACAAATTTCTCGTAGTTGACATGCGTGACCACAAATTGACTCGAACATTAGACATGTGGACCGCATGTCAAAATGTGGCGAACGTACCAATATTTGAATTTGAGGTTCTCATGTGTTGACATACGTAGTCAATATGTGGATCGATGTTAGATATACAAGTCGATATTTCATCGAGCTGCGGGAAGTTCAAAGAGCCGAAATTTGAATATTTAGTTGTTGGCATATGGAGTCAACATACATACAACATGTGGATATAGTCTCATGTCGTCCATATGTGAAAGTTCGTAGAGATGAAAATTTGAAGCTTTAGTTATTTACATATGAGTCAACATACGACTACATATGTGTCACATGCCAATTGCATGTCAAGTTAATGATTTTCCAAGTTGAGTTGGTTTGGGGAGTCCACATAGACCAAATACGCGTGCCACTTGGGAAATGCAAGAGCATATGCGGTGGTCATATGTTGTTCTTTTTGATGGAATTCATAAATATGTGTTTCAAAGATAATTCTTTATTTCAATTTTTATTTTTGTCTAACTTGAGATAAAAAACACTCTAAGGCTCCCCAAATCATACAAGATAAGTTCTTGGTTAACTCTCATGATTATTATATCAAATTAATAAAAATTAGCACAATATTATTATTCCAATTCATGATTAATTGCAAAGGGAATTTATGGGGTATATTAGAGAGGTAAGTTTCTTATTTAATTACAAAGATTGTAGAGTTAATTGGGATTCGTG
This sequence comes from Datura stramonium, assembly GCA_018107945.1. Lineage (NCBI taxonomy): Eukaryota > Viridiplantae > Streptophyta > Magnoliopsida > Solanales > Solanaceae > Datura > Datura stramonium. The sequence continues at coordinate 104,140 of JACEIK010001197.1, forward strand.
ATAGCCACGAAAAGTTGTATAAATATTGGGTGATTTCTAATTGTCTAGAACATGAATTTTTTAGAATCCTAGTTTTTCAAGAGAGTGAGAATTCATTAAACTTGATCAAATATTTAAACTTTATTATAGAATTGATTGTAGATCTATTATTGGAACATTGGAGTATTTCGAGGAGAATTTTAGCGGGTTTGAGGTATGTCTCTTTTGAAAATCTTTTTTCTTATAAAGATGAATTGAACAAGGATTTGGCGATGCGTGGTCCAAGCTACATCGTGTATTCGGGTTTGATTTGATATTATGTGTATTTACATGATTTTCCTATGAAAAGGGATTGTTGAATTTAATTTTAAAGTGATGATATTTAAATGTGATTTGTCTTATGAACCTGTCTTTGACTTGAGCTTGACTTAATGGTTTCAAACACAGATTCCAAATTATGCATGATTTTAAAATAACCCTAATATGGGAATATGATTAGAACAAATAAAAGTGATTTAGCTAATATGTCATGTTTTATGTGTTTTATCTTGCTATTTGAGAGAAAGAGTAACTGTTGTGAGTTGATTCTCTAGTGCAACACCTTTGTACCTATGTTAACTTAAGGAAAAATAGTCGTTAAGGGGTCATACTGCATCTTCTAGAGCGTACTTTCTATTCGTAAAGAAGAATAGTCAATTCGAGTCAAGTTCTTCTGCTGTATTGCTTTCTGCCATCCTTGCTAATGAGAGAAAATATAGACTGCAAAGCTGTTTCGATGCATTGCTTTCGATCACTATCCGTTCTTGGCCTCTACTAGCATGTTTGACGGGTTTATCCTTGTGAAAAGTTTGATTTGATTTGTCCTTTGCCAACCTCGTTTGATTTGGTTTGGCCCTCCGATAGCATGTTTGATTTGGTTTTTATTCTACTAGCATGTTAATAATAACTTGACTTGATTTTTTCCTTGATTGGCTCAACATGGTGCTTTTGAAAATAATGAATAGAAACAACTTGTTTCTCATTGATGTAATCCCGACACTTTATGAGTATCCAATACTGCATTAATTCTTATTTTTTTAATGATGTATTAGGTAACGTAAAGAGAAGGTATATAAAGATCGAGTGAACTAGAGGTACTTGCTGCATTCGAGTTATCAAGTTAACTCATTATTCTTGTTCGTGGGGATCCACTAAGTTATTTATTTCTTTCTATTAGTTTCAAGTTTAGTCCTCGATTAGCTTACTTTTTATTAAAAGCTCCATAGATCGATGTTTGTACTATGCGAGGAGTATTTGCGGAAAGTCATTATTGTTGCTATGCTGCTATGCTAGCCGCATACGTAATTTTAATAATTATATTATTTAAAATAGTTTTCATTTAATATTTTCAATCTTAAGTATGCATAATTAGTTAAATTTAAAAATTGGGAAATTAGTAAATTACTATTTTTATATGGTGCTTCTAATGTGGTTATGTAGTATCGTATATATTATGCCATAGGGTTGGGTTTGAGGCGTGACATTAACTTCTTTTAAGGTGTTAACCCCACTGAAAGAATCTTCTCCAATACCAACTATTATTTTAAGTTGCCACTTAATGCACTCGAACGAAGTTCTAAGTCATCTAATAAGAAGCAAAGTGCAATGCAATTAACACAAGAAATTCTTATCAGGTACGTTCTTTCCAAGGAAGTAGAAAGAATGACCTATCCTCATAGGATTTGCCTCAAACTTTCACTAAAAATTGATAAATTTTAGGTTACAACTCTATAACCAAAGGGACTAACTCTAGCTTCGTATCCTTCCCTAATCAAGAATCGCCCTTTCAAGATTCTATCCTAATCTAGAAAGCTTTTACAACTTAAAAATAAACATCTATTACAAAACTTCTAGTAAAGTAAATAAATTACAAAATTAAGCGCAAAGAATCAACCTTACACTTGAGAACTATAACAAAAGAGCTTCCGTGAAGAACTAGTTCTCTATCGATAGTTTGACTCTCACAAAACACTCCTAGCAATAACAACTATTTGCTAAAAATAAATTTTGATCTATGCAAACATAAATTTTCCTAATAATAGCATCAATGTGGTGCTTTATATAGAGATGTAATGATTAAAATCATCTTATCTTTTTGCTCCAAACTTCATCAAGAAATTCAATTTCGATTGGACTTAATTTCCTTATTTTGTTTCTTCCTTCATATGGTTTCTCCTAATTCCAAAATTCTTTCCTTTTGTGAAAATATGCTAAGTTTTTCATGTTGAGCTCTTACAATTCCTTGATCATACATTTATCCGATAAATCAAATTCTAGTAATCCTTCTTGTACTTGAAATTTGCTTCGTAACGCCGATCAACAATCGTATCAATCATTTGTGAAGGACCCGATTTTTTCACTTGGCATAGAACTTTGCAACTCAATTTCTCCATATATAATAAGGATTTGGTTCTTCCAGGGTTGTTTGTCAATCATAAACACTATCAATTCCTTATTTGAGACATGATAAGAATCGGGTTCTTGAAAATATTTTTCATGTTTGTCGATCATCAAAATCTGTGGCTGGACATAAATAACAAAAATTAAAAAATCGTACCAAACCGAAATTTATTTCTCCAGCTCGGCTACAATTTTTTTTCAAAAGTTCGATTCTTCAGCCTTTCGATATTCGATTTAAGGGTCCCGAAATTTCGGTGCGACTATGCACGAAGAGCCAAACTTTTTTACATGTGTAATATGTAATCTATTACGCCTCAGTCACTAGCAAGGACTTATGCCTAAAATATTTTTATCCAACCCAATCTCATTCCAGTTTATTTTCTAACTTCCTAAATCTTAATTTCTATTGATCTCCATTCTCCAACTAGTAAACCCCTATCCTCTTAGCCTTATGAAAGATATGCTAGTTCCCCAGTTGTTATTGTTGCTGCTCAGCCGCTACTGGTTATTGTTTTAAGTTGGGGAATTTTATACAATAGTAGAGAATTTCTTTATATCCTCTTCTTTAACAATGTTTTGCCAATATAGTTTATAGAAAATATTGTGCGTCTAGTACCTGCTAAGGCTTATTGTTGTAATTGATTTCACTCTAGTTATATCCTTTAGTCATTTATGTATCATAATCTTCTTTATTAAAAAAAAAATTTTAGAAGATCCCAATCAAATTAAATCGAAGTTTGATGCATACTATTTTATAACCGAAGAACTAAATCGCTATTTAAAAATCAAAACCAAAAAACTGAATGTCCAATCCTATTAAAACTTTGATTTCAACATAGCTCAACAATTATCCTCAAGATATATAATACTTATCGTTTATGCTAGAATATAATAATTAGAATATCTGTTTCGTTAGTATATGTCACATATTTCTAAAAAAGAAATCCACCGGAATCAATACAAATTAACTCATTTGATTTAAGTTTGGTTTTTATTATTAAAAATTAAATTAATTAGTTTAATTTTCTTTAAGAATAAATCAACTCAAATCAAATTTATGAACACCCTTAAATGAGATCAATAATAAAATATTAAATATAAAATTTTTGTTTGTTTAGATTATAATTGGTCATATGACATCTTTTTCTTTATTTTAGTGCCTCACTAATTATTAGTAAAGAAGTATTGGTTGTGTTTACTGTTTAGTATCCGATATTTTATTTCCAATTTGTTCCATGTTTGGAAAGATTAAAGTGACATAATTAATGATAAGGTTTCAAGGTGTCATGACAACCTCAAACAACTAGGGCCATTCGTTTTCCTGGGTCGTGTATTAATATTTCATTTTAATTGCTAAGGTATGTTAAAAATAGTTATTTAAAAATATTTATTAATTTCAAAATTTAAGAGATAATTTATCATGTTTTTTCAATTCTACCCTATACTTTTAAAGTCATTCTAAATGTGAAAAGAACTATTATTATATGTTTTCAAAATTAATAGGGTTATATTAGTCAAATTATCATCTCTAATAATTTTTTTAAATAGACTATGCAAATCTTATCTTTAACAATATAGAATGTTAACAAGTCAAATATTATTATCAATTTATATGACATAGCTACATTTGATCGGGGGAAATATGAGAATTTTTAGTCTGAATAATATAAAAATATATTTAGTAATTTCTAACTTTAAATTTAACACTATTATAATAAAATGTAACTAGCTATTTGTATATAATAGAGAAGTAGTAGAAAATTACAAAATCATTTAAAATTATATGAATTCATGCATAAAATATTTTCATTTCACACTAGAAACTAAGTGTATATATATATGTACGATACACTGATATCTGAAAATTAAATAATACAAAATACTTGATCAGTAGACGAAACAAAAGTAAAGTGTTAAGACCATCACAATATCTAACCCAACTTATAGTCAGTTTGGTCAAGTTTTTGGAATACTGGGAAGCTTGCTTATTTTTAAAAAAACGGCGCTATTTTACCAAATTTTCGGTATAAAAATAAATACTTTGGTGAGTAAAAGAAGCTATTTTTCATAAGCTAAAAAAGAGTTTCTCTTGAAAAGTACTTATTTGAAAATAACTTTTGAGAAAATACACTTTTAGACACTTTTAAAAAATCTACTTAAACACTAATTGTTGCTCAAAAGATGTTTTTTAGATTTATTGGTCAAACACAAACCGCTTCTCACCAAAAATGCTTTTTTAATAAGCGCTTTTTAAAAAAAATACTTTGCAAAATAAATTAATTTTAAAATTTTGGTCAAACAGACTATTACTTACCAACTAAATTAGATCACCATGTAAAATCTTCGTTACTACACTGTAGACGAGTGTCACCAAGCGCATAGCACAAATGATGAAAGTGGATGTTTGGGATACTTAGATAAAATGAAGCCAATTTCAAGTTTTATTACAGAATTATGGGATATCAAATCAGAATTAAATATCACAAATTATAAAATAATAGAAATGTAAACAGATCTCTTAATTGTAGTCCAATTTATCAATAAAGAAAGATGTAGAGCATCATCGCTTAAATTTATTATTGAAAATTATAGATATTTATTGATCAACAAGTTCACAATAAACTAATGCGTGGATATTTTATCAAATGAAGAATATAATCATGCACTTAAAGGACATAGAATTTCTTCTCTTAATGAACTTAAGCAATGTTACTTTGAATGAATTGTTTAAAAAATAGATCTAGAAAGTGGAAACTCCAGAAGAGAAAAAAGAAAAACTCTTTAAGTGTTGATGAAGTTGTCATCATCATCCTTGAGAAACAAAAGTCAATTCACCTTGGAGCTTTCTCAAGTTTCTTTCCCAAGGAAGCAACTTTCTTAAATAATTGCCACCTCTATTTATAATCTATTATTGAGATTTTTACATCTTTATGACTTTATCTATTTCTAGATTGTAATGTCAAAATTGACATCTTCTTATTGTCATGGAAAAGGAAAAGAGAAGAATTTTAGTCGAACTCCCCAATTTCTTAGTATAGAAACATGTTGTTGATATCTATCCAAGAATTTTAAGGTCTCACAAGTCTTGTCATCTTAGGTTGTTACCTCGTCAAACGTCACTAAATTTTATTGCACTTCCATACTTTTCTATGACACCACTTGATTGCTAATAATAGAAAGAAACAAACAAAAAGTAGAAAATTGTATGATTAATTGATTTATTTGTTCCTATTTATGGGAAGTTCATGAATCAACTACCACATGTGAAAGATACATCAATCTTCCATTTGCTTCTTAAGGATTGTAAATGCAATTTTATAAGAAAGGGAGTAGCTAAAGACATTCCAATTTGAGCAAGCTGATGATGGCCTATTTGGTAATTTTCAAATGCTCAATTAATACGTGTATGGGGAGAGTGAGAAAATTAAGTCATACTCCCTCCGTTTCAAAATAAGTGGTGTTTCAATCTTTTCATTTTGTTTCAAATAAGTGGTGTTTTATATAATTAAAAAGACAGTAATGATACTCTTTCAATTTTATCCTTATTTAAATGAAAAAAGTTTTACATGAAAAAGTTTTAATATAACTTAAAATATTAAAGGCAACTTTTTAAAGGTATTTATTAAAGGTAAGTTGATAAAAATATGTTTTACTCTCTAGAAATGAATAGTTTGAAACAGAGGGAGTATATCTTAGAAAAAATGATCGAAAATATCCTTGAATTATTTGAAATAAGTTAATTTTATCCTCTATTATATTTTTAGCATAAAATATCCTTATTATTTGTTAATTTGCTCAAAAATAGCCTCACTATTAGTTAACTTGCTCAAAAATACCCTCTAGTTATTCAAGTAGCTAAAAAATACCTTTCCTACTTAGGTTGCTCCAAAACATGAGAAAAATAGTCAATTTTTACCCTTATCCTTGAGCTATTTCAATTTTCAATAGTTCGGAACTATTTTAGGATATTTATTTAATCTCTTTCAAAAAAGAAAAATTAGAATAGAGGGTAAAATGGTCCATATGCTTCTGAATTATTGGTTGTTCGATATAAACCAGTATCCTTCTTTTTTGTGGGAATAAGAAAGTATCCGACTTGTATACTTAGGTGATTTAATTTCAGGAATGTCATTAAATTTTTAGTTTATTGCATTGACGTTATAAAAAAAATATTTGTCAATTTAATATAACTTAATTTTTCATATTGTTCAAAAAAAATCAAAATGCCGAAAAAACCATGACATTGGAAATTACTACTATGTAAAAGAGTATAACAAGATTTTGTAGTCCTCACAAAGATAATATGAATATTTTAATTTTTTGCGTCATATATATTTTACAATCGAAAACAGTCTCTCTATCTCGATAGAGATATGATCTGCGTATATTTTACCTTCTTCAAACCTCACTTTGTGGTACTACGTTGGATTGTTGTTCTTGTCATGTACTTTTCTTGCAAATTTCTTTTCTTTGACACTTGGCCTTCGTAGTTGGTCTATGATACAATATCTTTTTATTGATTATTTTTGCCCTTTGTTAGATTATATTTTGTAGTAGGAAAATAATTTTGGGCAGAATGATTGTTGGCAGAACAGAGACAATTAAGTCATTTCACATGGGGTGGTAAGCATTCGTGAATGGTGTAATTACTTGTTCTTACTCTGTATATACACCACCACTTTTTTCCTCTATTGTATACGGTATTTGGCTTCCTACCTTATATTTTTACAATTTGAATTTTCACCTCCCGCATTTAGAGATGTTAGACTCCATCCATGAACCGTCTACCTTCCTAATCCTAACGGCATTAACACTAGCCTGACATCCAACCAGCCTTCTTGGTGAATTTTTATTTACGAGGAAAAAAGACATAGGAAGCATAAATTATTTTTTCAATGTTCTTAACCTAAACCAAATAATGATTTGTTCAGATTTGAAACATTAACTCTTAGTCGGACCTGATAATATTTGCTTATCAGTATACTCTTCCTCAGGTTTTGGAGACTCTCCCGCATTCTCCACCATCAGCAGAAGTTTCTTCATCTTCTTCGTCTAAACATGTATTTGTCCCGACACTTAAACTGTCCTCGGAATCATTATTAATTTCATTTTCTTCATTGATTAACATATCGTCCGATGCTAATCCTATAGACTCGTACAACATTCCTAATAGTATCATCTAAATTGTCTTGATTCGACATTATTTTTAAAGTAGAAACACATATTTAATTTTTTTTAACACAATAGATGTATGGTGAAATATTTCTGGTATGATTATGTGAAGAAGACCTCAAAGCTTCTCTACTTGTATGAAAGGTTAATCGTATGCAAAAAATGAAGGGAAATTGCAAAATGGAGGGAAACCTTTCATACAGTATGTCTACTTAATTTATACGGAGGTATAATACGTATATGTGTTTTATTTTACTAATATTTAATTTAAAAAAAACTTGTCGATCAATACAAAATCTATTAAGCGTGCTTAAGGTATAATTACTATTTATTGAGAGACATATAGGGAGTTAACTTAATATTTTTAGTTGTTAAGGGCATAAGGGACATTACATTTTCTCCCCAAATAGCCCCCCGATCCCCTAATAGGGTTTGTTCTAAATTTTCTACCTTATTTGGATTCTACATCAGTTTTATCTCAAAAAGATTTTCTTTGGTGGAAAAGGTTTATTTGATAAAAAAAAGGACTCTTTTATCTATCTATGCTTTTCTTGGAATAGAAGTTTTAAATTTCTATAAATAGAATATCGTTTCTTCTTATACTACAATACAATAGCCTAGACAATGTAGTTGTTAAAGAGTCTCGTTTAGGGGAAGATTATTCTCTCATTAAGTTTTCTACTTTTTATATTAGTTTTACAATATGTAGGTCACTTTATCATATATTAAAGATTATGTATTTTTAGTATATTTTTCGTTGTCATCTGATTTATCATTGTTCAAGGTTTGCAATTATTAGCTTTCGCATGATGCACCGGTTATTTTGATCCCAACAAGTGGTATTAGAGCCAATGGTTCAACGCAGGTTGAAAACAGATTCAAGGGAGGTTCAAATTAAGCTGCAACCAATTTCACGATAGTGGAGATATTGTTTAGAATACTACATGCGAAGATGAATTTTCAGCCATATTTTCAACATTCCTGCTGCTACATTTTTAAAAGTAAAAATAAAATATATTCTTTCAAACCATTCTAATCCATAATATTTTTTATTTTATTTTTAACTATGGTAAATAGCAGTGATGAAGATTATGTGAAGAAGAAGGGTGAAAATTATTTTTCCATAACATTCAAGCTAAGGAGAAATTTGTTTGGATTTACCCTGAATTTACTACTTTATGTAGATTCTACATCATAATTGTATTTATTTTTAAAATATTCTTTGGTGAAAAAGATTTATTTGGTAGAAAATGACTCTTATATCTATCCTTTTCTTAGAAGAGAAGTTTTGGACTTCTATAAATAAAAGATATTTTCTTCTCGTACCACAACACAATAGCAACCACAATATAGTCGTAAAGAATCTCGTTTAGGGAGACTATTCTTCATTAAGCTTTTGTAAAACCTCGTGCGTTTAGATTAATTTAATCATTAGATTTTGGATATACAAGTCTAGTTTTGTTGCTATGCATTGTATGTCGAGGGAGGGTCGAGGGTTAAAATCATGTGCGGAGTGTCGGACATCGGACGTCAGATGAAAACCCGAAAGGCCAGTCAACTGGTCTGCATCGCGATAATATTGTTGGCAGCTCTGTGTGTTTGTGTGTAACGGTGGTAGCTCATTCTTTCATTTTCTCAACTTAGAAAACCCTTAAATCCTCTCTAAGGAAGCTAGAGATCTATCTAGAATTGAAGCTAGTTGATGATCCAAACTTGATTCTGAAGTTAGTACGTCGAATCTTTATGATTACCTTGCGTTGTTTCCGTCACTTAGTCTTTTTTGTGGTTTTTTTTTAGAGATTTCTTGGTAGATACTCTTTCCTCCTTAATTTCTATCATAATATTGAATGTGTGAATTCTTGGTCCTTGTTCGACTCTCGTTCAAGAGTTCCAAAAGTTGATTCCATAGATTTCTTATCGATATCATGTTTGTACATCGTTGTTGTTGTTTGTTGTTGGGAAGATGCTTTGTGGCAGTACCTTTATGGTTTGTAGAGCAAACTTCGGCTTTATTTCATATTTTCTTTTGTAGGGTATTTAAGGCTTGTTCCTTTCCTTTTTAGCATGTTTTTCGTTAACTCACTATATTGTCATGCCTTGTGGCTGTCCGCACTCCTTTTTATTATAATCTTATTTATTATGTTAACATTTTGTGTTGTTTTGAGAATTGTGGTCCATTGTGTAGTTTGGAATTGAGTATAAAAATATGTGATTTAAGGTGTATTGGTGGATCAATATTGATATAGTGATTCTGGTATTGCGTTGTGGAGTTCGGATGATGAACCTTCACTGTGTTATTATGAACTATTTTAGTGTGCATATTCATAATCATGTGATTATTGAATACTTGTTATTTTTTTCTCCTTTGGAGCTTTGCAGGGACCTGTGTGGCTATGAGAGTTTCCGGCAGGATCAAGCCCAAGGCTACGCGAGAACCTGTAAGATCGTGAGAGTTTTTTGCATGGTTGAGCTTGTTATTCTATTAGTCTGTGTGACCGTGAGAACTTTCGGCAATGCTCAATTATTATATTATATGTTGCATCATATTACATTTATATTATTGCTAATTTTGGTCAGCTATATATTGAATATATGAGGCAATTTCTAGCTAAGGTTATTGCCATTATTGTGAGGTCCAGAGCAGGGACAGGTAAGGTGGTATGAATTGGCATTGTTGTTATGCAGGTGGTGATTGACCTATTGGTATTCCTTATTTTTAATTTCTGATATATTGTCTTTATCCTTTGTATTGTCTTACATATTCATTACATTTTCTATACTGAATTCCTAAGCCTAGGAGTGTTGCATACATGCTTGCAGGTGTTGATTGGCGGGTAGCTCGTGATCCTCGTAGTTGAATGGAGTCCCAGCATGTTGGTTAGCTCCATGTCGTCCGAGTTACTTGTTGCTTTTGTTTTGTGTACGTATGGTTTTGATGGGTAGGTCAAGGCCCTATCTCGATTGTATAACTAGTGTTGAACTCTTAGAAGCTCATAGGCTTATGTTTTGGATTGTAATGTTGGTGTAGGCCTTGTCGGCCCTATTATACAGTTATAGTTCCAAACTTCGGCCTTGTAAACTTATTATATATAAGTTTGGATTGTAGGACAACTTCTAATTTAGAGTTGTGTATATTTTGTCGGTTAGCTGTTTTTTTCTTATAGTTGTATTTTGAATTGTGGTACCAAGCCTAGTCGACTCAATCTTATTTTGTTATTGTGATGTTGATTGATTGTCAGGGTTAGTTCGGTCAAGTGAGGCACTGGTGTCGATGGTGTCGGATCTTCTAAGGGATCTGGGAGCTCTAGGACTCGTGAGTTTCTAGCATTGACTCCTCCAGAATTTACAGGGATTGATGTGAAAGAGGATCCGCAGAACTTTATAGATCAGCTCTGTCAGATTTTCAGAGTGATTCATGCGTTATCGGTTGAGACGGTAGAGTTAGCTATTTCAGGTTGCATGATATAGCAGTTATATGGTACGAAAGTTGGGAGAGGTCCAGGGGTAGAGATACACCTCCAGCCAAGTGGATTTTTTGGTTCAATATTTACCGCTTGAAGTGTAGGAGGCTTATGTTGATTAGTCTTTGTCCCTTCGACAAGGTAATATGAGTGTATGGGAGTATGGGCTCAAGTTCCACTCAGTGGCTAGATATGCCCCATCTTTTGTTGACGTCATGCGGGCCAAGATACACATATTTGTGATAGGGTTGGAACCAAAGTGCGTAGAGTCCTGTACTATAGCCTCGATGTAGTAAAGCAATGATATATCTCAGATTCAGGCTCTAGTTCAAAGTTTAGAGCAGCATAGACGCCTGCAATAGGAAGATGAGAGACTGAAAGGGAGCAGTGAAAATGATCGAGACCTGCAGATTTTCAAGAAGGATCACAAGATGACTCTAGGCGATAGTACTAGGGAGGACAACCTGGACTTCTTCTACCACCATCATAGGGTGATGGATCTGATTATGGCACTCTATCCAAGCCAGGACAAGGTTCTAAGGTATTAGGATATCGACCGCAGGAGAGGCCAGCCTTACCATATTGTGATTGGTGCAACAGGAGGAACTTTAGGAGATGTAGGAGGAGGCCAATTACTTGATTTTCATGTGGGAGAGAGGATCATAAGATTAGAGATTTTCCATTTTGGAGGTATAGTGGTATGACACGACCGACTGCTTCAATAGCAGGATCGTTTACTTAGGTGGGTCTAACCGAACCTGGGTCTCAGTCTGTTATGGGTAGGGGGTCAAAGCAAAGGTAGAGCGACTACTACAGAGAGGGATCCAAATTGTATCTTTGCCTTGGTGGATCATCAAAAATACAGAACCTTCATTGGGTGATCTCTCAGGTATGCATATGCTTTTACATTATTGAGTTGGCGTTATATTTGTATCTTGGTAGGTCTAGGGTCATTTTGTTTGAATTTTTTATTGTGGACCCCCGCATTTTGTTTGAGTATGTGAGTATTGTTGTAGTGTGAAAACTCTTAGAACCTATTCGTGTGTACTGTTAACATTTGAGGATGAAATTTTTTGATGGGAGAAGTATGTAACAATCTATGTGTTTAGATTAATTTAATCGTTATATTTAGAACATACAAGTTTAATTTTGTTGCTATGCATTATACATCGAGGGAACTCTGGGGGTTGAAATCATGTATGGAGCGTTGGATAAAAACTTGGAAGTCCAGTCAATGACCTGCCACGATGCGCCACACTACACAACCCACGTCGTGATAGTGTTTCGGGCATCTATATTATGTGTGTGTGTAAATAGTGGTATCTCATTCTTTCACTTTCTCAACTTAGAAAACCCTTAATCCTCTCTAAAGAAGCTGGAGATCTAGCTAGAATTGAAGCTAATTGATGATCCAAACATTATTCCAAGGTTAAGATGTCGAATCTGTCGATTAGCTCATGTTGTTTTCATTGCTTAGTCTCGTTTGTGGATGTTTTGTAGAGGTTTCTTGGTAGATAGTCTTTCCTCTTTGATTTCTATCATAATATTGAAGGTATGAATTGTTGTTCCTTATTCGATTATTATTCTAGTGTTTCGGAAGTTGATTTCATAAATTTCCTATCGATATCGTATTTGTACATCATTTTCTTTGTCACTAGTGTTTGGATTGTTATTTTTTGTTGGAAAGCTACTTCTTGATAGTACCTTGGTGGTTCATACAGAGGACTTCAGCTTAGTTTCATATTGACCTTCGTAAGGTATGTTAAGGCTTGTCTATTTCCTTTTCGGTATATTTTCCATTAATTTCTGACTCGTCAGATTGTCGTGCCTTGTGGATGTCTATAATACCTTTTATTATACTCTTATTGGTTATATTTACATATTGTGTTGTGTTGAGAATTATGATTGGTTTTTTAGCTCGGTATTGAGTACAAAAATGCGTGATTTGAGGTGTGTCTGTAGATCATATTGATATGGTGATTCTAGTGTTATGTTGTTTTCGAATCACGAACCTTCGTTGTGTTATTATGAACTATTTTAGTGTGCATATTCATAGTTATGTGGTTGTTTCATACTTGTTATTTGTTTCACCTCCGAGGCTTTGAGAGGACCTGTGTTGCTGTGAGAGTTCTGGTAGGTCGTGTCCAGGGTTATGCAAGAACCTGTAAGATCGTGAGAGTTTTTCGAAATGGTTGATCTTGTTATCTATTAACTTGTATGACCTGGTAACATCTGGAAAGAATCAATTATTGTGTTATGTTTTACATCATATTGTATTCACACTATAGCATATTATGGCAGCTATATATTGGATATATGGGGAAGTTTGTGGTTGAGGTTATTGCCATTATTCTGAGGCCTAGAGTAGGGGCAGTTAAGGCGGTGTGAGTTGACGTTGTTGTTATGCAGACGGTGGTTGACCTGTTGATATTCCTTTGGTTTCATTTCTGATATATTATTTCTATCATTTCTATTGTCTTACATACTCAGTACATTCTCCGTATTGATGCACCGAGCCTGGGGCGTTGCATATATGCCTGCAAGCGTTGATCAGCATGTAGCTCATGATCCTTGTAGATGAGTTGAGTCTGTAGACTTATGCTTTGGGTTGTAATGTTGGTGTAGGCGTTGTCGGCCCTATTGTACAGTTATAATTTCAGACTTTGTCCTTATCGGCTTATTATGTATATGTGTGGATTGTGGACCAGCTTCCGATTTGGAGTTGTGTATATTCTGTTGGTTATCTGTTTTCTTTCTTATAGTTGTATTTTGAATTGTAGTGTCGAGCCTCATTGGCTCAGGCTTGTTTTGTTAGTTGTGATAATGGTTGATTGCCAAGGTTCACTCGGTCAAGTGAGGCATCGGGTGTCGGTCGCGTCTCCTCGAGTTTTGGGGCGTGACAGCTTTATAATTCTTATATTAGTTTTACAATATGTAGGTTATTTGACTAAATCATATTTAAAATTATGCATGTTTAGTATACTTTTCTTTGTTGTCTGATTTATCATTATTCAAGGTTTGCAATTATTAACTTTCCATACGACGCCCTGACTATTTAGATCCCAACACTCCCCCCTCCCCTCCCCCATATATTTTGTCCTTGCGCATTTTGGTGAATGTAAGCAATTCTAGAGCCAATCTTTATTTTAAATTTGGAGCATTTATTATGTCTTACCATATATTTAAACATGTTGTATATCATGTGTTTTTTCGGTATTCTTCTATTTATATAATTT
>JACEIK010001197.1:118666-146249 GCA_018107945.1 Datura stramonium
CTAACCATAATCTTTTACTTAACCATTGTAAAATAATGTGAGTTGGTGTAAGTATTGGGTGCAAATATAATTTTATTTATTTAGATGATTATTGAAGATGAAAACGTGAGTCTTTGCTAATTGGTGGAAATAAAATTACATATTAAAATTTAAGATCATATATGAGTTCCTAAATAAGCATAAAATTAGTTTTAAGTAATAATTTTATCGACAATGAAAGTTAAAAAACTAAATGCCTAAAATAATTTTTTTTTTACAACAACACAGCAGTGTAATTGCATAAAAGAGATTTTGAGAAGAGACCTCACTCTTACCTTATGAAGATAGAGATGTTGTTTCCGAAATACCCTCGGCTCAAGACAAATAAAATATGACAATGAAGAAAACTTAACAACTAATAAGGAAAGCAATGCAGAGCATTCAGGAAAAATAAAAAAAAAGTAACAACAACGAAATAATACTATAACTAAAACACAATAGACTACAGATGATAATAGGTATCAAAAGACTACAGATGATAATATTTTTTTTTCTTTTATATACTTTGTTGTACTTTTGATTTTGATGATCAAAAAACTGACAGTGGGTCTAGGTTCACATATTGGCTATTTTCCTATCAAATCCACTAGTCAAAGCGTATAGCTATAAAGTGTACTTTTTCTGCAGTGGTTGGTGAAGTCGCAACAAGTTTATAGCAATTCTAGTGTACTTATCCAATAGGATCAGATCTAGGTCTTTGTCCCTCATATATTAGTATAGAGATTGATGGAGCATAGACTTCGAAGTACTATGCATTTATTTTGATGATCTGACAAATCTACTGAGAAATCAGATACGATGCTCAAGGGACCGGGTTCCTTGGTTTGAAGTCAACCTTTACTGTTGCGGTCCAAGTCCTAATCCAATGGTCCAAGGAGCTCATCTCCCTCAAGCTCTCTCACATATATTGAACATCACAAGATGCATTCCATCATACGAGAGACCTAATGAGGGACACGAGGGAAATGGTGAGGGACCAGATACGTTGTTGTTTCCTATTCTTGAAGTCAACCTTCACAGCTGTAAAGTTGCTGCCACTGCAATATAGCAGCAGAGCTGTTATGGTTTCAGTCTTTTGTCCTTTGGTTAAAGAATATATTTCTATCTCATCCCTTGATATATGTTAAACAAGACAAAGGGCTAAATCGAATTTTGCAAAATCAAAGTATTGGTCATCTTTTACATCTGCAAAGCCTCCACATCTCTCAAAAGACAAAGTTGTAACAACCTTGAAGAAGTAGTTTCTTATCCACGTGTAATGTATAAATTTCTAGGTTGTTGAGTCTTAGTCTTTCATTCTTAGCATTGTAAACCTACTCCTCTTTTAAGAAGCATTTGTACGTCATTTTTTGTTTGTATTTGAACATTGGTGGTAGGTTAGAGTTAGCCTAGGTTGTCTTTGTAATAGAGTTATTACAAAGGGCTTACAATAGAGTTATTGTAAGGGGGAAGGGATTAAGAGTTTGATTCCTAGGTTGCAAGAGGTTGTAATCTAAAATATTGCCCAATAGTTAGTGGAGTTTGAAAATTCTACTAGCATAGGTTGTGGTTTTACTCTCTTGGGTAAAGAGGTTTCCACATAAATATCCTGTGATATTTACCTTCTATTCTTAACTGCGGAATCAGTCAAAGGACCTGGTCCCTCGACTAGTAGTGCACTCATAAAAGCCACAACTGGTATCATAGAAAGTACTTCCTAAAGGGTTAATACCTAAGAAGGATCTTGTTTAAATGGATGTTCCACCAAATCTCGAAGAAGGTCAGTCAACCACAAAACTTATTCGAAAAATCCTTAGCATCTTGCCTAAATCATGGAAAAGCAAGGTTGATGTTATTACTGAAGCTCGAGATCTTCAAACTCTCACCATAGACGAACTGATTGTAAACTTGAAGATTCATGAACTCAAGAAGCAGCAAGACCCAAGTCGAAAAGAGCCCAAAAAGGAGAAACGTCTTGCTCTCAAAGCTGCCAAAGTAGATTCTAGCAAAGAAGATAAGGATATGGAATTTCAGAAGAAATGGATGATTTCCCAAAAAAGGAAATACCAGCAGATTCTCAAGTGAAAATGACTTGTGCCACAAGTGCGGAAAACCTGGTCACTTTATTAAAGACTATCCACAACACAAGGTCGAGTATAAAAACTATGTAAAAAACAATGCTAAAAAGGGAAGAAGGAAGGACCAGGTTCTGGAGAAGGTAAAAAAATGCAACTGATATGGTCGTGAAGCAAGTTCTAGCTTCCTGGGGAGAATCCTCCAATAAATATGAGGATGAAGATACTCAAGAAGATGCGTTCCTGCTTGCTCTAGATGAAGATACTCAAGAAGATGCTTTCCTGCTTGCTCTAGATGATGGACCCTAACACTATGAATCCATATTTGCACTGATGGCAAAATCTGATGATGAAGATAATAAAGAGGTAACCTTCTTGGACATTAAAAAAATCTTAAGGATTATTCTTTGAAAGAGTTACCTCTCTAGCTAATGTGTTAATGGATGTTTTTTGTCATATCACTAAAGAGAAGGAATCTTTGAATAAAAATATTGATGAATATGAAGCTGAAAAAACTGTCATGACAACTCAATTCACCAAGTTGGAAGAAAAGTACAATTTGTTGTCATTTGAGAATAATGCATTGCTTAAGAAATTGGAGGTTGTATCTCTTTTTGGTGAAAAAGGAAAAGGTAAAGTAAGTGATCTCCAGGTTCAGCTAGAAGAAAAGCTGAAAAAATCCGAACTGGACCTTACAGTCACTCTAGAGAGAAACAGGGAACTGGAGAGAGACATAGTCAGGATCAAAGCTGAGCTTGAAAAATCTCTACGATGGATGGACTCATCCTAAGTCCTAACCAGTTTGACCAATCAAGGATCTAATAGAGGTAAAGGACTTGTTTATCAGAAGACTAATTCTCCCTAGAACCCCCCACAACAAATATGTGTCTGATTTCAACAACCGGTTGTGCACTCATTTTGGAAGAAATGATTACTTTAAGAGTGTATGCCAAGATAGAATCTCTACTGTGACCAAACAAGTGGATGAGTCTGAAACCAAAGAAAAAATGGGGGCACCTGGTCTCGTCTCTAAGAAGACCAGGTTACCAACATAGACTAAGAGGAGTCTGATTTTTTCCCTGTCTCATTCTTGGGAACTCAAGTTAAAATGGTTTTCCAAATCTAACAAGTGATTTCTTGTGCAAACAAAAGTGAGAAGGAGCAGTCAAAGCTAGTCATGGATAGTAGTTGCTCAAAGCACATGATAGGTAGAATGGAAAATATTCTCTCATTCAAGCCTTTCAAGGAGGGAGTGTGTCCTTTGGGAATGAAAAGAAAGGATACATTCTCGGTGTGACAAAATGAGCAAAAGCAGTCAAAACAACTTGTTATGTAATAAACAGGTGTATGATCAGGTCCCTGCTAAAGCAAGTCCCGTATGAACTGTTGAACGAGAAGAAGCTGTTAGTTCTTGCGCTAAGAAGAGAGGTGAGACTGTTACCAGAGAGGAACTTGGTACCACACTTAGATGTCCTCCACCGGATGAACTTTTTTTTTTAAAAAAAAGGAAATGTTCACAAGTAGAAAGTCTTGAGGGTCGTGTCTTCAATCCTGATATTGTTTGGTCAGCATAAGATACACGAGCTAGCAAAAATATTGAGGTTTCAAGATTGGGAACACCGTTTGGACTTCCCATGCCTTCCATGTTGGAGCTAAGACTGGAGAAGTCCTGCAGGTTTAAGATGAAATGGGTGAATTTTCAGAAGGCAAAATGAATCCAGACATGAAGATACAACTAATGAAGGACCATTAGTGGTACCTGGTCCCTTCAATCAACAGATTCAAGATCATGAGCCTTCTACTTATGTGTATGAGATTGAAAAATCTTTGAATGGGTTGAAGTAGGCTCCAGAGCATCGGGTGAGAGATTATCAAAAAATTTCCTTGGCAATGGCTTCAAAAAGGAGAAGATTGATAATACTTTATTCTTAAAGATAAAGGGGGAGGAACCTGCTAACAGTTCAGGCGTATGTTGATATCATTTTTGGTGCCATGATTGACTCCTTATATGAAGAATTTGCAAAGCTCATGGGAAGCAAGTTTGAAATGAGCATGATGGGTGAGTTGAACTTTTTCCTTGAATTGCAAATGAAGAAGACATCCAAGGGTATCATAATCAGTCAACACTAATTCATCAAGGAACAGCTAAAGAGGTTTGATATGGAAAATGTTAAACCTACTAATACTCACATGAAAACTGTTACTCGACTGGATGCTGACGAACCTAGTTTCTCTGTGAAATTGTGTGTCGAGGTATTATTGGTTCCTTACTCTACCTGACAACTAGCAGACCTAATATTGTATTCATTGTTGGCATGTGTGTAAGATTTCATCCTTATCCAAAGGAATCTTATTTGAAGGTTGTCAAGAGAATTCTATGAAAAAGTACCTCTTAGATGGCTCATTTTCTTGGATCCTCCTTGATCTCATGAGGGACCAGGTAACAAAATTTAGTTGTTCTCTCCACTGTAAAGCTAATGCACTATATGACAAAGAATCGAATAGAGGACCAGGTAGCAGACATTTTTTCAAAGTCTCTAAGCAGGGACCACTTCGAAAGGAATCGATTGAAGATAGGCTAATCAAGATGAAATAGCCTTCTCTCTCTCTCTCTCTCTCACTATCTTCTCACAAACTCCTCTTTCTTGGCTAGGAACTGGTAGTAGTATCTATCAAACTTGACCTAACTCATTCTCATATCTTAATAGGTATACACACATGGTAAGCAAGGGAGAAGCAAGAGTGGAGTCAGGACAGATAATTGAGCAACAGAGTTCAAAACTTTAGAGGAGGGACCTGGTCCCTGTCACAGGTCAGTATCACAATAACTTGTGAAAGTATCTTTAGGAACTATTTGGGAAATGCAACGTAGGAGATTTGTTCCTACCTCTCTGTAACATTGTCATGTCATTTGAAATAAAATCTATATCTCCCCTTTTTGACACATCAAATTTATTACCTTTCTTAAATACCCTAATACTAACTGTTCTTCTCACTTTATTCTTTTGCTTAGAAAATTAGATATGCAAAACTCCCAGTTCTCCAACCTCTCAAACTCATCTGCTCCCCTTACCAGTTCTTCCTTTTTTAATCATATCTCAACCTCCATCTTCGTCATAATTTCCAGGACCCTTTGTCCAAGAAATCCCCATATACTTTTCCCATATCATTTTATCTTCTCCAACTGAAGCTTTTCAAAACCCCTTTTCAGAAACCCCCTGTCCCTTCTTCTTCTTCTTCTTCTCTAATGACACTAGGGGAGTCTGAAGTCAACAACTTTAGGAGAAATGATGAAGCCTCCTCTTCTTCTCTTAATCTTAGATCTCTTGTACTCTCTCCCACTCCTAAATGGGATGGGACACCTGATGAATTGAGTGAGGATGATTAGCCTCTTTCCTAAAAGGTTAGAAAAGTCACTCCCAAAAATCTGTTAACTTAGTCAAGGGACCTGGTCAAACAACCCAGTACCAGGGCAAGTACTAAGAAGGTTTTGGAGGAAGTACTAAAGGAAAATCAAGCAAAGAAGACTCACCAAAGAAAGTTGAAAAAGAGAGTTGTGGTTGAACCAGAAGTACAGCTTGAGAATGTACTTGATCTCGAATGATGGGAAGCTAAGAAAGTTATTGATAAAGATTTGGAGGTGCCTGCTGAAGGGATCAGGTCGGTGGAAGAATAGTGTGCTTCTAAAAGATTCTTATCACTTATTGGAAGCAGGAAGCAAATGTTCACCCTAACCACCCTAGAAAAGTGTGCGTGTGTTTGGCGAAAAAGGTATCTTATCTCAGTCTATCATCTCCAACCTCATCTCTACTCAAGAGAAGTCAAATGCTGAAAGTGAAGAAGCTAACAGGGTTACTGGCCCAAAGGGATGCCGAAATTGCTTATCTAAAGGCTGCTCTGCAGCAAGCATCTACTTTACCGGTTGAGGGACCAGGTACCTTGGCAACTCTTTGTCAGGAGAATGAGGAGTTAAAGTTAAAAGTCGGGGGCCTGACTTAAAAGTTTCTACAAGCCCATGATGTTGCTAATGAAAGAATAACTCTACTGCTTCAGAAGCTTTCCGGTTCCTCCTTCTAAGCTCCTTCTATCCCTTTCTTATTATCCCTCTTGTGTCCCCTCTAAGTCTCCTCTTTCTTATATTTCTCCTATCATTTTTGGTTCCTTTTTGGCAGTCCCAAACTATTTTTCTTTGTACTTTATTTGTAATATTTGTGATGCTAATCAATAATGAATGGTGAACTTGTTGTCATTTATGTCTACTGTTCTCTTACTTTTTGCTATCTCTTACTTATTCGTGTTAGCGTTACCCCAATGGCCATGAGTTAACCTTGTGAGATTTATACTCTGCTTAGTTTATTATTTGTCCTTTTTTATAATGCCAAAAGGGAGAACAACTTCATTTTGTTCAGTGAAAGGATCTGGTAGGGAGGACATTATGGACAAGAGGAACAAGTTGTGAAGTCTAGGATGCTGGTGAAAGGAGGAAGTTTGGTAGGGAATAAGCTGTGGAGAAATGGATTCTAGTGATAGGGGAAAGCTTTGAGGAGTCTATTACTGGCATTAGTTTGTCATCATCTAAAAGAGGGATATGTTGTACTCTTGATTTTGATGATTGACAAACTGGTAAGGAGACTAGGTTCACATTTTGTATCTCTTGCAGGGACCTGGTTCATGCATATCCGATGGTCAACATGCAACTGCAAAGTGGGAGAACATCTATGGCTATGCGTAAGGTGGAAAATTCATTCAGGGGAACCTATATGGGAATCCAATTCATTGGGAGAACTTGGTTTAGAGTTTGTCATCATCAAAAAGGGGGAAATTGATGAAGCACTGTACCTTGTTTTGATAATTTGAAAAATCTGTTGAGGAACTAAATACACTAGTTTGCGGGGGGAACAAGAATGAATAGTTTAGGTGTCTGGGTGTAAGGAGGAACATTGAACATTTTTTGGTTGTGCGTAAGAGGAAAATGAAAAGCTGCAACTTGTGTTTAGAAGGAACCAGATGGGATCTGGCTCGCAGGGGGGAATGTGGTCATGCGTCTATCATCATCAAAAAGAGAAAAATTGTTGTACTTCTAGTTTTAGTGATCAACAAACCAATAAGGGGACCGGGTTCACATGTTGGCTGCTTTCCTATCAAATCCATTGGTTTATAGTTGTAAAGTGTACTTTTTCTACAGTAGTTGGTGAAGTTGTAGCGGGTTTGTAGCAGTTCTAGTGTACTTATCCAATGAGATCAGTTCTAGGTCTTTGTCCCTCATATATTAGTATCGAGATTGATGGAGCATAGACTTATAAGTACTATGCATTTGTTTTGATGATCTGACAAACCTACTGAGGAACCAGATATAATGCTCAAGGGACCAGGTTCCTTAGTCTTGAAGTCAACCTTTACTGTTGTGTTCCAACTCCTTATCTAATGGTCCAAGGAGCTCATCTCTCTCAAGTTGTCTCACATATATTGAACATCGCAAGCTGCAAACCCGATGGAACCAGATACGAGGGACCTGGTGAGAGACATGAGGGACTTTGTAAGGGACCAGATACGTTGTTGTTCCCTATTTTCGAAGTCAACCTTCACAGTTGTAAAGTTGCTGCCACTGCAATATAGCAGCAGAGCTACTATGGTTCAGTCTTTTGCCCATTGGTTAAAGATGATATTTCTCTCTCATTCCTTGATATATGTTGAACAAGACAAAGGGCTAAACTGAGTTTTGCAAAATTAAAATATTAGTCATCTTCTATATCTGCAAAGCCTCAACATCTCTCAAAAGACAAAGTTGCAACAACCTTGAAGAACCAGTTTCTTATCCACATGTAATGTAATATGTAAAGTTCTAGGTTGTTGAGTCTTAGTCGTTCATTCTTAACATTGTAACCTACTTCTCTTTTGAGAAGCATTTGCAGGTCATTTTCTGTTTGTATTTGAACCTTGATGGTAGGTTAAAGTTAGACTAGGTTGTCTTTGTAATAGAGTTATTACAAATGACTTACAAGAGAATTATTATAACGGAGAAGGGATTAAGAGTTTAATTCCTAGGTTGCAAGAGTTTGTAATCTAAACATAGCCCGGTTGTTAGTGGAGTTTGAAAATCCTTTTAGGATAGGTCGTAATTTTATTCTCTTGGGCAAAGAGATTTCCACGTAAATATCTTGTGTTATTTACCTTATGTTCTTAACTGCGGAACCAATCAAAAAACCTGATCTCTAGACTAGTGGTAGACTCTTAAAAGCCAACATACTTGAAATGTAATCTTTTAAATTTTAGTGTTATGTCATGAGATAGTTTCTTAGGTAATTTTGACGTACTTATTTTATCTATCACTAGTTTTTTGACACACCCTTTTTTCTGTTTTTATTTAAAATTCAAAATCTATTTTTCTCTTATGAATTTAATTTTTTTTTAAGTTGGTATAAAGTATTTGAAATCAGCTAAGATCTTTTTCATCGATAATTCTTCTTTTTAAAAATATATATTTTCATCAGAAAAAGATTAAAAATGCTCTTAACATAGAAAATGGTTCAAAAATGCACGTCTTTCATCTATTGAATTAGATTTGTCCCTCCTTCCGCTTGTTTGATTCAAAAAATGTCTTTAATATATTAGAAATGAATCAAAAATCTTCTTCTACTACTTATTGGATCAAATTTTAACTCAAACGTAATTTTCAGACTTAAAATTATCCTTCCGTCAATGATACAATTATATGACATTTAATTTTATTTTAATTAAACTCATGACCTTTATTTATTTGCCTATTTTAAAATTTTGACCTAACTCATCCATAACGCAACCCAACACAAAATCAGTTTTAAATTAATGTAGCTAAGCGATTAAATTATTTTTTCACCTCCCATTTTCAGTGAAACCTACACTCAATATGCAATTAATAACTCTTGCATACACATCATAAGAACGAAGCGTCTGAATTAAACTCTTAATCTCTCCAAATTACTTTGATTCTGTTTTAGAAAATTAATAACCAAAATTCTAATCCTTACTTACTTCCCATGAAATTCCCAATTTCTCGTAGGTAACTTTATGTAAAAAAATTTAATAACCGACTATTGATATTATTTATTTTCAGCTAGACAAATTTATAAGAAAGTATTTAGATGGACTAAATACTATCTTATATAGCCATAACAATTCAAAGAAACTAATATGCACGAAAATATAATAAGAAGAAGAGCAGTGGAAGGTCGGAAACATACCTAAAGTATTTAGATTTTTTGAGTTTTTTATCCGAATTATAATGTGTTTATTTTTCCTACATGAACTATCACCAAATGTTTATCAAAAACACACCTCAACTATCAATTGTTCTCTTTTCCTACTTGAAATATCAACATTGTTCAAATAGAAAAAGAGAACAACTGATAGTTTAGGTGTATTTGATAAACATTTGGTAATTATTCATACATGTAACACACAACTGATAGTTTAAATATGAACTCAAAAAACCATGATACTTTAGGTATAATTTTCACCCCTCCCAAAAATAATCTTTATCTGCCGATTCCATAAAGAAACCTGAGTTCTTCTCCCAAAAGCTAAATTCTCATGCAAAACCTGAAAATTTATTGAAGTCAAAAATGTATAACAATTGTAGGTTCAACTTTAGAGTTCATACTTAATTTGAAAAGAAAAATAATGACATTTTACCCCTCCTTCCACTTATTGAATCTAAAAATTATAAAAAGGAGAGGTGAAAATATGATTTTATCGCTTAGTTACGTTAATTTAAAATGGATTTATGTTGGGTTAGGTCATGGATGGGTCAAGTCAGAATTCTATGTAGATCAACAGATAAAGATCATGTGTATAATTAAAATTTAATTAAATGTCCTAATGGAGAGGCAAATTCAAATCAGAAAATAACGTTAGGGTAAATTTATTTCCATAGATGAAAGGAGGATATTTTAAAGTTATTTTTAATACATTAAGGGTATTTTTGAATTAAATAAATGAAAGAAAGAACAAATCTGATTTAATAGATAGAAGGATATTTTTGAGACATTTTTAATTTAAGGACTTTTTTTTACCTTTTTAAAATTATAAGTTATGATTTGAACGTTTTTCTTATGCATGCATAAGTCAATTTTTATAAATTTTTTTCTTTATTTTTAGAATTTATATTAGATCTTATTTTCCTATGAATTTTGTCAGTGAAATTGCTTTGAATAGATTAGCTCAAAGTATATCAAATGTCTTCAAGAATAAATTATTTAACATCTCTTAAAGTCAAAATATAATTTTTTTTAAAAATTAAATTTATTACTTTATATTTTGAATTTGGGCCTGAATTTAGCACGGCATAGTGCAACTAGTCCAAAAAGACATGCCAAATCCAGTACATATGTGTAGAGCTTAACCGTACTTACATGTGCAAATAAACTTTGTACAATTTGAAGTTGTCCATCAAACTTAGGACCTTATCATTAATTACAAAACTAAGATCTCAACTAATTTTATCACACTTAGGGGTCGTTTGGGTAGAATGCATTAAAAAAAATAATGCATGCATTAATTTTATGTATTACTAATTCCTTGTTTGATATATTTTTTTCCAATCTATGTACAACTACTAGTGCAAGCATAATTAATACATGAAAAATCATAGTATAAATAATGTAATGGTTTTTAATACATGCATTAACATGATTAAACACATAATGACCCTTAAAACTTTTTTCACGTTATTTATATCTTATTATGCAATGAATGTTATTTTTAACACACTAAACAAAATAATGCAAAAGAAATAATCTCAGCATAACTAATATCGTCATTACTAATACACTCTACTCAGCATTATTTATAATATGAAAATGCAAAAAGAATAAACAAAGGTCATTGATTTGTTGCGGCGTACCTATTGGACTAACTGTCAAGTAGCAATATAGGTAGTGAATAAGATTAATTTGAAGGAACTTACCAAAATTGGGTGCCTTTGTAGTTGCCCTCCCCTTACCAATATTCTAGCCAACAACCACCTATGTTAGCCCCTAAAGGAGCCTGCAGCTGGGGCTATTTACCACGCAAGGGCAAAACTACCAAAGGTATATCTTTTGTCAAACATAGTAGGCTACGTACATTATATTAATTATGTCCCTATTTCCCATCATAACTTTGTGTCAATATGGACGGTGTCAGTTAGATTGCATGCATTTTGGCTATTTAACAAATATCTATTATCTAGTTCATGTATTTGATAATCTTGTAGAAAAGATGATTAAATTAGCCCCTGATGTATTGGGGTTGTATTGTTTTTATCCTTGATTCACTAGATAGATATAGTTTTTTGAAGTATGCAAAAAAGTGATCAATTTGGTTTAAAACTCAATCTAATATTATCCTTAAAAGAACCGTTGAATCTAACGTAGGGGGACACACGCTACCAGCTCCGGGGAGAATATCTTTCAGATCTGGTTGAAAACCAACATTATATTCAATCCAAAATATGTAAATTTTTGTTCAGAAAAAGAAAATGAAACCCTCACATTCCTTTTCGATCTACTAAGAACTCTTCCTGTGGGTCTTTCCTCTCATCAACCGTGCCAACAAGAAAAAGTTGAAATAAGAATTTTACGAGTTGTTGGTGATTTTTTTTGAAAAAATTTGATTCTATGATCTTTTTTGGTACGATTTTGAATAGTTTCGGTAGATAATTGGGTTGGTTCACTACTATTAATTGACTTTGTTGAAGAATTGATAAAAAGAAAGTACACTATCGTTGATTATTGCTAAAATTTCTAGTATTTTAACCTTTGTTGGTTTCTTAACAGTTGATTTGTGAAGGTTCTTTTAATTAAAAAAAAATAGTGGCGGTTCGTTATGGTCATCGGCGAAGGTGACTGATGCCGGTGAGGGTGAGGTGTTGTTGCCAAATTCATGTGAAGACTTTGTTAGCTTTTACTATTTTTTCTTAAATCTATGTTAGATTTTGAGTTTTGGATCAAATTGATCACTTTTTTGGCATAATTTAAAGACTGCATCTATTAAATTGTCTATATTAAGGACCAAAACAATATAAACCTAATACATCGGGGACCATTTTGATCATTTTCTCTAATGTTGTACTCCAAAAATTAGGCATATAAGGAAAATTACCTATATTTTTGGTTCGATCTTGATATTTTCTACCATAATATACATTCAACGTTGTAACGCTGCTTAGTAAGCTTTTTTATCTAGTGTCCCCTCCTTAGATGAAGTAGAGTCCTCATTGCATCACCAGGTAAGGTAAGGTAATGTAAGGTAAAGTGAAAAATTGAAAGTACCATTCAAATTACTAAACCAAACAATTTAATCTTAACATTTAAAAATTAAATTGAAAATACATATCAATTAACTAAGGCTAACGTGTGTAACAATCAATTACTTTTCTTGTAACATTTGGTTACTTCAAATCTTGTATGAGTCAATAATATCATTTGAAACGTGGTTTAGATTGAAACCTAAGAGGCTCACGGGTGTTTCGGCACCACTGAAACTATATAACGAATTGTACCAGCCACCCCAATCGCAATTCAGTGAAACATTGTGCACATGTAGTTGCCCTCCCCCTATCATTGTAGCCAACAACCACCTATGTTGGCCACTAAAGCAGCCTGCAGTTAGGTCTGTATCTAGCACGCAAGGGCTAAACTATCAAGGGCACATCTTTTGTCAAACATAGCAGGCTGCATTACGTTCCTGTTTCTCACCATAACTTATTGTCAATATGGCTGCATTACTATCCTGTACTGTCTGGTTAGATTGCATACAGTTGGATTATTTACCCATATACTTGTTAGTTAGCACAAGTCTTGATAACTGTCACCAAAGATTAGGCTTATAAGAAAGATTATCTTACATTTTTTTTGTTCGATACTGAAATTTTTTACATGTCCCAGTGTCCCTCTTTACACGGATTAGAGTCCTCATTACATCACTATGAAAGGTATCAAGACAATTTAACTAAACTAAAAATACACATCAATTAACCAGAGTTACGGACGACCATGAAGGGAGGGATGAGATAGCAGGTTGGCATGGGGGCAAGGGCAATAACATCCGAGCAACGCAAGTCATAAAAATCGGCAGCGTATGAATTTACTTGAGTATAGGTTGTCCTGGCTTGTTAAGTCCCAAGAAGCCAAAGGATACAAGCTTCTCAATAACATGGAATCAGAATTAGAGGTGGGCATAATTTGGACCAATTCAAAATTCGAATTTTTTGAATATTTGGAGTATTCAGATTTTATTTTTAAAATTTATGAATTTTGGATTGGATATCGCATTTTTGAAAATCTGAAAATTTTTATACCTTATATTCACCCTAGTCAATTACTCATATCATATATGTCCAATACTAATAAGTCCAATTTTCAAGATCCAATATATTAATACCTATGGCCCATCACATTATTAAATCAATATGAATAACTTGGCTATTCATATATTAATTTTATACATTGTTTGGTTTGTAAATGGGATAAAGGTTATTCATGTATAAATTTTGTACCATATTTGGTTGGTAGGTTTCAAATGTTATATAAAAGTTATTTATGTATGAATTTTATACGGTGTTTGATTGTTTTGTAGTAATTCTACATAATTAATACTCACATAACTTATGAGGAAATCTATGTATAATTTATGCGGAGTAAAAGGTTAAATAAGTTATGTAGATATTAGTTATACATGGATTAAAATAATAAAATTACATATTTTCTACTTTTAAAATCTTTTCTAATTCGGTACTTTTTTAAAAAATTATCACTTTGTTCTGTATACATTTACCCAGATTTAGTTATCACTTTCTTTTTATTTGATTTATCACTTTGTTCGTATACATTTACCTGCATTTAGTTGGTTTACTTTCTTTATTTGATGTATTTTTTTGCACATGAATATTTTATATATATATATATATATATATATATATAAAATTTGTATATTTATTTTATTCTTAGTAATATATATGTAGATAATATACTCGGTAATATGCTTACAGTATATATGTGGATCATATATTTGATATTCTTCTTCTTTTTTATTTTAAAAGAATCAATTATACAATAAAATTTTCATATTATTTATTTACTTATTTATTTTTTAAATAATATATTAAAAAAATCATAAATATAAAAAAAACTCATTAAATATTTAAAAAAACAAAAAAAATATATTATAATCTCTACATAATTGAACCCTACATAAATAATACTTACATAACTAATACATGAATTACTAATACCTGCATAAAATATTACAAAATTCTCTCATAACTAATTCATGTATTACTAATATTCCGCATAACTTAACATGTAAGTATGTAACCAAACACCCCTAACTACTTATGAAGGAATCTATGTATTTTTTATGTGTATTAATTATACCATTTAGTTATTTATGTATTAGTTATTCCACATTTTATATCCTACATAAAATAATATATAAATTCCTTCATAATTGACATATATTAGCTGCTATGTGAGTTTCTAAAATAAAAATCAAACACCGTATTAGTTTTATACTTGAATAACTTATTCTAACCAGCCTACCTAAGGTTACCCTGTGCGTAATTTAATACCGCATAACTCACCTCCAAACTAGTTAGCTAACAAATGACCCTGAAAGTAATACCACATCCGATAGTTAGTTAGGGAAGCAAGTTATTCATTACAAAATTAGTACGACATTTGATTTGCATTTAGGAAACCCACATAATAAATACATGTATAAGTTTTGAGGATATATGTATAACTAAACTCTTAATAACTAATATCTCATGAATGATAAACAAATTCACTCATAATTAATCCTCACATTACTCATACCATAACTCAAACTGGCTACCAAACGAACCCTAAAGTAGTAAGTTTTTATATGCATTAAAATGACTTAAATCATGAAGTTAGTTTCCGAATACCGATGATTTACGAGTGTCCACTACGCATGTAGAAACTGGGATTCCTCACTCCGGGTTCATAGCTATAACAAAAAGTGCAAAGAACATTGGATGTTTATGGGGGAAACCTCTTTGCTTAAGAAAGGAAAACCACGATCTACTCCTAGATGTTCGTATTACAACCTATTGCAATTAGGAATTAAATTCTTAATCTCTTCCCCTTACAAGAATCATTGTAAGCCCTTATAATAAACTCTATACAAAGACAACCAAGGCAAACTCTAGCCTACCAACAAGTTTGAATACAAAACAAACAACCTACAAAAAGCTTCTCGAAAGAGGAGTAGGTTTACAATGTTATGAGCAAAAAGACAAAGATTCAACAACCTAAGAACACAATACATAACTCGTTGCTAAGGAACTGGTTCTACCAAGTTGTTGCAGCTTTTGTCTTTAGGAGAAGTTCGACATTTGCGATGTAGAAAAAGATTAATATTTTGATTTTGCAAAACTTGATTTTTCCTCTTTATCTTGTTCAATGTATATGAAAGGATGAGAGAAAGATGGAGTTTTTGACCATTGACAAAAGCTAAGATAGCAACAAGAAAGGGCTCGCCGCAGCGGGCGCGGGCAACTATAAGCCGATTTTATAACTGCGTTGATCAAGGAATAGGGAACAAGAATATATCTAATCCTCACCTAAGTTAATCGTATCCTGCCCATCACAAGCCAGATTCGCATGCTCATTATATGTAAGAGGATTCTGAGAGAGATGAACTCTTGGAACATTGAATAAAGAGTTGGGACAACAATGCTTCTACTACCGTGTGGCTCACAAGGAAGGATAAAGAGCTTACAGCTTGAAGACAACAATTTTACAACCGTGGAATACTTGACTTCAGCCACTAAGAAACCTGATCCTCATCGATTTGTCAAATCATAAAAAAAAAAAGGCGATTACTTCAATATCTATGTTTCATTAAGCATAAAATACAATTTGATGCCTGACTGCAAGAGTATGCAATATAGTTCATTGGGTTCAGTAACACCACCATTTCAATTAACTT
This sequence comes from Datura stramonium, assembly GCA_018107945.1. Taxonomy (NCBI): domain Eukaryota; kingdom Viridiplantae; phylum Streptophyta; class Magnoliopsida; order Solanales; family Solanaceae; genus Datura; species Datura stramonium. The sequence goes on from JACEIK010001197.1 coordinate 134,731, forward strand.
GTGAAACTATTTAAACCGAATGTGAATCTAATCCCCTCGAAGCAACAATTGTATGATAAAACACAAGATAATCCGTGGATACTAAATGAACACGCAACTTAGTTAAACAAGGCTTTTAAATGACAAATTTATTCGACGAAACAAGTGCGACGCAAGCCTCAATCATCATGATAATAGACATGACTACTAAGCGTCTGAAATATGAGTTGAACTAAGACACTGTAGGTTATTTTTTATAGCAAGCATGAAACTGTTACCGGCAAAACATAGTAAGTCGAGCGACCCGCCACAACAAGGTAAAATTACACTGTTGAGTAAAAATCACTTACATCGTTAATATAGAACATAAATCTGCTATTGGTGGATATTGAGTATACACTGTTGAATACCTAACTACACTAATCACTAAGGAAACATTCCAAGTTTCCTATTTCAGTGACACAACAACAATGCATTAAATCAAAACTTTTAAACATAACAAAGTCCAAAAAATTGATGCCGTAAAAGAGGTAACAATACCAAAGTCAGAGAAAAAAATGGCCGCTCAGGCACCAACAAGCTTTCTATTTGCAACCAAATCAATTTCTCCCACACTGGCATATTTCATTTAGTTCAATATCTCAAGGAAATGCTGGATTTTGCCGCGTAAGTCCACTGTTCTCCAAAATGATTTCGCTTTCTTCCATTCCTAGTATAAACAACCAAAAGAACTAAGCAATTGAGATAGGACCGGCCGCCACATATCTTGAAGTCTTGAAGAGTGTAAAAATTGGACCAGCAAGTTGCACTATCCAATGCCAAGGTATTCCCAAAAATGAATGGATGTCCATTCTCATAAATCAATGAGTAGCGTTGGTTCTGATTCTCTTAGATTCTCACTTCCACGCTCAATTCCAATGAATCAAGTCCTTGGTCACAAAGCACTGAAGCATCTGATGGTCCTCCAAAGCAGAATATGGAATAATCAAAAACTACAAAATATAAAGTATGGTACTTGCTAAGATCACCAGAAATCATGTTTCCATCCATAGGAAAGATGCATTATTCCATCCATATTCTAAAGCACAGGAGAAGATGGTATGAAATGGAAAACACACGTATTATTTATTTGAAAACAAAGTGGGAGTACAAAATCTATACATCCAATGAACAAGATTACTAAACTAGCTACGATATCAACAGGACCATTAGGATGAAAGAAATATATATTAGCACTTGTTTAATCCAAGTACTGTTTCAACCAAAACACAGACAGATGCTATCAGTTTCGATCTGCACCTGTGACAGTGACATATTTATTTTTATCCTGCTGCCAAATAAAACCATTGGGTATTTAGCTCAGGGAAAAGAATAAACATTAAGGGGTCATATGAGTTAGAGTTATGCAAGTATTAGTAATAATATGAATTAGTTATGAAAAAATCTATGTATTATTTTATGCAGATTAGTATTCATGTATTAATTTTTTTATATTTATTAAAATAAACTTAAATATTGTATTTATAAATTTTATAATTATTGAAATTACAATACATGAAATATTAATTATTAAATATTTAATTTAAAAAAACTAAAAAAAATAAAAAAAATAAAAAAAATAAAAAAAATAAAAAAAATAAAAAAAATAAAAAAAATATATTATTATTGTATTTTATAATTTTTTTAATTTTTTTAATTTTTTTAATTTTTTTAATTTTTTTAATTTTTTTAGTTTAAAAATTGTGTACTCACATATCAAATTAAGAAAGATTTTAAAAGTAAATAGATAGAGGTCGATGTGTAATATTATTATTTTAATTATATAAAATTTAATACCCACATAACTTATTCCACCTTCTAACCGCATAAAATTATACAGATTTCTCATAAGTTATATAAGTATTAGTTATGTAGAATTACTAAAACACAACCAAACACCGCATAAAATTAATAAATGAATAACTTTTATACAATATTTGAAAACTATCAACCAAACATGGTATAAAATTAATACATAAATAACTTTTAATTCTATTTAGAACCAAAACATGGTATAATTAATACATGAATAACCCATAAAATTATACATAAATTTCCTCATAAATTATGTAAGTATTAAAGGTGTAGAATTACTAAAACACAACCAAACACCGCATAAAATTAATACATGAATAACTTTTATGCAATATTTGAAATCTACCAACCAAACATGGTATAAAATTAATACATGAATAACTTTTATTCTATTTAGAAACCAAACGTGGTATTAAATTAATATATGAATAACCAAAATTATTCATGTACTAATTTTGGGACTTTATACAAGAATTCAAACGGCTCCTAAGGGGTTGTTTGGTAGCTGGGTTAGAGGTAAAGTTGTTGTTCAGTGTATTAAATTCTACATGAATAATTTCATTGTTTGGTAGCACTCTTTTACTATATATAAAATTAATACAGTGTTCGCTTTGCAATTTAGGAATCCGCATAACTAATACATCTATAAATTATGAGGAAATTTATGTATTATTTTATCAGGATAGAAAAAGTCATGTTTTTAGAGGCAAAGATGCCAAAAGAATGGAGGTGTAGTACGATGATCTCGCTGTAGAAAGGTGACATTCAGAATTGCAACAATTATAGGGCTATCAAGCTACTAAACCACACTATGAAGGTTTGGGAGAGAGTGGTGGAGATGAGAGTGAGGAGGGGTGAGAGTCTATTTCCAAGAATAAGTTTGAATTCATGTTGGAGCGTTCAACTACATAAGCCATTCATCTCTTTAGAAAACCGGTGGAGCAATATACGGAGAGGAAGAAGGACCTTCACATGGTGTTCATCGACCTAAAAAAAGGCTTATGACAATTCCGAGGAAGGTTCTCTGGAGGTGCTGGGAGGCTAAAGGCGATCCTATGGCATACATTAAGGCGATTAAGGACATGTACGATGAATATACGACCCGGCTAAGGATAGTGGGTGGGGACTCGGAGCATTTCCTAGTTGTGATGGGTTACATCGGGGATCACCTCTTAGCCTATTTTTATTTGTCTTGGTGATGGATGAATTGACTCAACAAATCTAAGGTGATGCGGCATAGAGTATGCTATTTGCAAATGACATAGTTTTGATCGACGAGATTCGCGGTGGAGTTAACGCTGAGCTTGAGGTTTGGTGACAAACCCTGGAGTCTAAAAGGTTCAAGTTAAGCAAGACCAAGACAAAATACTTAGAGTGCAAGTTCAATAACGTAACATATGAGGATGATGTGAAGGTTAGGCTTGATACACAGGTAATCCATAAGAAAGGAAATTTCAAATATCTTGCATCTATCATCCAAAGTAATGGAAAAAATCGACGAGAATGTCACATATCGTATTGGTGCAAGGTAGATGAAATGGAGGCTCGAATCCGGAGTCTAGTGTGATAAGAAGGTGTCACCAAACTTAAAGGCAAGTTCTACAGAGAGGTGGTTAGACCAGCTATGTTGTATGGAGCAGAATATTGGCCAGTCAAGAACTCCCATGTTTAGAAATTAAAAGTTGCAAAAATGAGGATGTTGAGATAGATGTGTGGGCATACTAGGAGAGATAAGATTAGAAATAAAGATATTCGGGACAAGGTAGAAGTGGCCTCGATGGAGGATAGGATGCAGGAAGTGAAGCTAAGATGGTTCATACATGTGAACAGGAGATACATGGATGCCCCAGCGCTATGGAGGGTTACAAAAGACTTGGGGGTAGAGGTAGGTTGAATAAGTACTGGGAAAAGGTGATTAAACAGGACATGACGCAGCTTCAACTTATCGAGGACATGACCTTAGATAGGAGGTTATGGAGGATACGAATTAGGGTAAAGGGTTAAGTAGTTGAGAGTTGTCTCGCTTATTCTTCCATACTAATAGTCGTAGTATTACTCTAGTAGTTTCTTGTTATTCTATTTTTGTTATTATTTGATATTTCTTGCACTTCGATTATCATAGTATTTTGTTACAGTGACAGTCCCCTTTTTAATATGCTTTGTCATGCTTTCTTTAGCATTTTATCTTGGCTTCTTCAGTCTTGTTGTTTACTTTTTTTTGAACTACTTTGTAATGCTTTTACTTGAGTCGAGGGTCTATTTGAAACAGTCTCTCAACCTCCCAAGGTAGAGGTAAGATCTGCGTACACACTATCCTCCCCAGACTCCACTTGTGGGATTACACTAGTATGTTGTTGTAGGATAGAAGATGGAATATCTAAACCTTTACATAACTAATCATTACGTAAAATAATGCATAGATTCCCTCATATTAATCTTTGTATTACTAATACCTGCATAACTCTAACCAACTACCATACAACCTTTAGGAGGCTTGGTTGATGGTTAGGAGGTGATTTATTCATATATTAAATTTTTCATAGTTTGTACCATGTTGGTGGCAATTTTTTTTGCTATGTAAATTCAACACACCAAATACGGTGTTTGGTTAGCAATTTAGAATCCCACATAACTACAACATAACTAGTGTAATCCCACAAGTGGGGTTTGGGAAAGATAGGATGTACGCAGACCTTATCCTTACCTTTGTGGGGCAGAGAGGTTGCTTCTGATAGACCCTCGGCTCAAAAGAAGTGTAATCAAAGCAAAATTGAAAGGAAAATGACAACAAAATAGTAATATAAACATAGATAATGAAGTAGAGGTAGTAGTAAAAAAGAAGAGTAAGATACTACGCGAGTACTAAATAATGCTACTAAATAAGTGGAAGATAATACATGCATAAATTATGAGTAAATCTATGTATTATTTTATGCATGATAAAAGGTAGAACAACTAATACACGAATAACTAATATATGAATAACTAATCCCTGCATAACTCTAACCAGCAACCAAACAATCTTAAGAACTGATGACTGCATTGACAACCTTCAAAGTGTTAACCGACCCAATGTTAACTTTTTGACCTGAAATATGCTTATATTGTCTCTTTGGTAAACTTTGTTCTGATACACCGCCTGCTTAGATACCAAGATGCGACAAAAGAAATGATTCTATATATTTTTTTTCCTTTTGTATAACCATAAATCCCTGAGAAATGTTCCCATAGTTTATTGATACCTAGACTATATCCTCATCTTATTTCAATTATTATACTCAAAAAGTACATAAATCCTACTTATAACTATCATTTCCTACTGAACAGGCTATTTTAACAGGAAGTGATTACGTTTTATACAGGTAAACAATTGCCTGAAGTTCACCCAGATATTATGAGCAATGGCCCAATTCTAAACCAAAATCAGGAAAGAGAATTGGAGAGACCAATTACTAGGGAGGAAGTACAAACTGCTTTGATGGGCATCAATGATAATAAAGCTCCTGATAGTGATGGTTTCAGTGCTACCTTCTTCAAGAAGACTTGGTCAATTATTGATTATCTAATGGAGGGGAAGAAGTCTCAGATGTACTATAGCACTGCATCTTTGATGCAGTCATCGATTCTCCCGAGAGGTCACAATTGCCGAACTTTGCATAAAGTTCAGATTGTTGGGGGTAGGATTTACTTAATGTTACAAATGTTGTCCTTGATTGTGTTACCTCAAGAAAGATGTGTAGAGCAATCAACTGTGCTTCCATCACACACTAATTCCCAAGGTGAAGAACCCTTCTTCTATTAAAAAATACATACCAATATCCTGTTGCACTAGTCTATACAAGATCATCTCAAAAGTCTTGACTAATAGACATGAACCCACTATATTGGGGTTGAAGCATACTGTCAAGTTGAATGCTCTATAGCTTTATTCTTTTTTCTTTCCTTGAGCTGTACAGTTGCACTTGGTAATAAATAAAATATACTTACCAATAGAAAAATAAACTGTCCATTTCACACTGAATGTCTTCACAGTTTGTACAATTTGTTGTTTCGGGACTAGAACTGCTACTTTATGAAAAAGAGGTCCAGTGATGGATTAATAGATTATTTTTTAAGTAATAGGGACATAAAGGAAGTACAAAGGGAATATAAACGAGCCAAGTCGAGCACAGCTAAATACATGCGAGCTGAGTCGGCTCAGCTCTTTGCCCAAGTCTAGTAGGGAGTATATGCTATCCTATTATATTATTTTGATAAATATAATTGTTAACTAGATTTTATTATTTTCCGACATTACACAACATGCCACACATCGATACTTTAAAAAATAAACCTACTATGGATCCACTTTTGTCTCTATGATGCCTAAGTGTATAAAGATGGATGAATAGGCACTTGAGCCTGGAACTGATAAAATTCAAGGAATGAATATCGAAATGCCATCAGTTTGGAGCGCGAGGCCAGCAGAGCTTGCTGCAGTGTTAGCTTGATTGTTCGTCTTATTTGTTGTTTTCTTAGCGGGTGGTTTATGTGATGTCCAAGCCCGTGGTCGCAATGCCGCCTCCACGCAAGCCCTCGGTCACCGAGCCGACTAATATGATTGACAGTTTAAGTTTACTATTTGCAGTATTCTGAAGTCTCAAATTTAGGGCTGGAGTGAAGAGCCACAAACAAACCTGTCAGGAACTGTATAAAATGGACCAACTGAATTGTCAGTGCTTGCCACTTTGCTGGGGTTTCAGACCCAATCTTTGGGCGTGAATGCACTTATTCGTAAATAAAAGGGTTTTCCTGGGAAAGAAACCAAGCCAACTTAACTTACAATTTTCAAAGCTCAGGAGAACAGTGACTTGCAACTCAACAATTTATGACTTCACCCGGCTGCTCCTGGAAAGATGTTCCTAAAATATACATGGGGAAGGAACACACTATTTTTTGATATTCAGGAAAAGAAACTATAACAACATTATCATCAACACAACAGTGCAAACAATGACACTGATGTAAGAAATACATTGCCTTTATTGCACTGTTAACTACTCATTAATCATAGTCATATCCAATTTGACAAATTCATAATCTCGATTCATCTGCCACATCTTCGACGTACAAAGCTACAAGACAAAGTGTACCGATTAATACATTAATCAGAATCGCTATACTTAGTACATCTATTCATATAAAAGGCTAAAAGCCTTCTCTTCCCCTGTCAACCCCACTCTTTTACCACCTTAAACTGTTCCATCACTTCTTAGAAACTTCCGTTTTCCTTACTCTCCTTCTCTCTTGAAATAGGGTACTAATATACGGAGAAAGGAGGGATTCTTATCCTTATAAGGACATGAACAGACAGCCCCTTACATATAAAAGGATTAGCAAACTTTTCCCATTTCTATTCTCTGCTTTTCTTATTCCTTCAATCTGTCCCTGTGCACTCAAGCCATCCCCCCAACAAGCAGTCATCAATACCTTCTTATTATCTCTCTATCTCCCTTCCCATTCAAACCAGAAATTATCATCTCCTCCAGCATATCTGTTTCCCTCCCTTGTCAATTGTCATGCACCGCTGTGCCTCTTTCAACAAACCTTCCACCCACCCCTATTTAGTCTAGCTGCCCTCATTTTCCTTCTTCTCTAACTTCCTTCCATGGCAGAGATATCCTTCCAAACTCTTTATCGGGTATTCCTCTCACCTCTCACCTCTCATTTGTCCTCCGTCCCCTTCAATATAGAGAAGCTTCCAAGAACCAAGGGTTAACACCAGGATCTTCTTTGAGTCCTCATTTTTCCCATAGTTATGCATTAATTAACCAACAATATATAACACGAGGTTTCATGATCCAAGTTATTTGCAAATAATGTTGAGCTAATTGACAACTAGCTAAGGAATCAACCAAAAATTTGAACTATCAAGAATAACTAGTGTGGCCTAAATATTTGAAGCTATATGCCGCATAAACCAAAATCCTGATCAGTGGCCATAAAGATAAAAAGGACAAAACAATAGAACATTGACAGAACTAATTATATGCAGAAAGTACCTCAAAATACTGACTATATACAAAGCGCGCCCATGTCAGGTGGCCTTGCATCAGATTGTTTTGAACTCGTAACATTGACAGGTGAAACTTTCTTTCCTTGCTTTTTGTCTCTCCGACCCTTTCCATAATCAATTGCATGGTTGCTGAAAAAATATACCATTACATGAAAAAATGAAGAGAATTGGAAATCCAAGTGGCCAGAACATTAAGGTAGTTAGGAAACAGAAAAGGCTGCAATTGATTATTTTGACTTCAAACCCAACATCATATACCAGATGTTTTATTTAATTTCAAAAGAAACCGGTGAAAGATAGATACATGTCTCTTAGTTTTATTGCTATGTTGTCACACATGTGCTGTCAAGCTTCATAATTGGAGAGCCCACAAATCCACTAATATATCTTTAGCACAGAAGCTATGCTAGAAGCCTCTTTTTTTTAAATAAAGGTAACTTTATATTCACAATTACTTCATCCAAAAGGCTGGATGGAGCAGTATTTTACAAAAACCACCAAAAAGATGGGGGCCTTCCAGAACTAAAACAAAAGAGATTTTACAATTTTCCTATGAACTCAACTAAAGCTACTGTCTCCCCCACCCATTCCTGTTTACACCAAAAATATAGAAGAGTAAGACATTTCATCTTAATCTCCTGGTTGCTGCTGGCTTTACCATCAAAACATCTAGCATTTCTTTCCTTCCAAAGAGTCCACCAAATGCATACTAGGATGTTCTGCCACCAATCTTCACTTTTCCCTCTCCTTCCAATCTCTTTCCAATCGTCTAACATTTCCCAGATAGTCCTAGGTAGCACCCAATTCACACCGAATATACAAAAGAACATGTCCCACATATTTACAGCTGTTTTGCAGTGTAGGAACAAGTGACTATTTACCTCTATTTCTCGATCACACATAAAACACCTTGAGCAAATCTGTACACCTCTTCTTTGAAAGACCTCATGTGTTAAACAAGCTCTTTTGACCACTAACCAAGCATAGCAAGAAACTTTTAGTGGACAAGACCTTCCATATTAGTTTCCAGGGCCATTTAATGGTGGTCAGTGACTGCCTGTTGTTCATCCTCCAATAGCATGATTTTACTATGAAGATACTCTTGCTGTGTAATTTCCAGATTGGAGCATCTGGTCTCACTGATGTGCCAGGGAAATGACTCAGCAATTGGAACAGGCTTGCTATACTATCTATTTCCCAGTCATTCAGATCTCTTCTAAAGATTAAGTCCCAATATTCTGGGCTCCAGACCTGCGATACAGTGGCTGATTTTTGGAGGCTTAGTATATTCAAACGAGGGAAAAGGCTTCTCAAACTTTCTTCTCTTATCCATACATCATTCCAGAAATCAGTTCTCAACCCATTTCCTACTTTGATGGACATGTTAGCATTGAATTGAGCCCATAATCTTCTAATAGTCTTCCACACACTGCATCCAAAGGTTCCCATGGCTTCCTCAATTGTCCACCAGTTGAGGGATCCATATTTTTCATTAATGAGTCTTCTCCACAATGCCATGTCTTCTGTACCAAACCTCCATAGCCACTTCTGTAGCAAGCACACATTTGCATACTGAAGTTCTTAATTCCCAGACCCCCTTGTTTTTTGCTGAGGTTTACAACTTCCCATTTCACCAAATTATAACCTCTTTTCTCTTTGCTTCCTTGCCATAAGAAGGACCTTCTTAATCTATTAATTTTCTTTTCAATGGACTTTGGAACGGGAAAGAGACTCATCATGTAAGTGGGGAGTCCATCTAAAACAGACCTGATGAGTGTCGGTCTCCCTCCCAAAGATAGATATTGGCTTTTCCATCTTGCTAATCTCTTTTCACATCTTTCCGCCACCTCGTTCCGCACCTCCAATTCTTTGTTTTTAGCCTCCAGTGGCAATCCTAGGTATTTAGTAGGCAGAGAGGATATCTAACAACCCAGATTTTCAGCCAGGACCTGCATATTGTCAACTTGATTGATGGGATAGAGATGACTTTTGTGACAGTTTACATGTAGACCAGATATACCTTCAAAGATGATTAGACTTGTCCTTAGGTGCCTAATCTGGCTCACCTCTGTATCACAGAATATCAAGGAGTCATCAGCATAAAACAGGTGAGTGATTTCCAGTGCTTCACCTCTTAACTGTTTGAGCTTTAAATCCCCTTATCCACCCATTAGCTTTAGCTATCCTGATCATGTGTTTTAGTCCTTCCATAGCTAGCATAAACAAGAATAGGATCACCTTGTCTCTGATCATGTGGTTTAGTCCTTCCATAGCTAGCAGAAACAAGAAGGATGACATAGGATCACCTTGTCTCATTCCCCTCTATGGTTGGAAGAAACCTTCAACACTACCATTGATTATGAAGGAAAATTTAACACTGGATATACAGAACCTAATCCAGTTCATCCATTTGTCACCAAACTCCATATCTTTCAGGACTTTGAATAAGAATTCTCAGTTGACATGGTCGTATGCCTTTTCAATGTCAAGTTTGCAAAGTATCCCTGGTGTACTCTACTTCACCCTTGAACCCACAAGCTCATTAGTCATCAAGGCTACATCCATGATCTGCCTTCCTTTCAAGAAAGCTAGTTGATGAACTAGTTTTCCCATAACAGTTTTCAACCTTTCAGTGATAAGTTTGGCTATGATTTTGTACACTCCCCCTATTAAGCTGATAGGTCTAAAGTCCTTCAGTTCCTCTGCTCCTGGCTTTTTAGGAATAAGAGCTATGAAGGTGGCATTCATGGATTTTTCAAACAGCTCATTATGATGGAAGTTCTGAAGTGCAAGCACGAGGTCTTCTTTTAATATTTCCTAGCAGCTTTTGAAGAAGCTCATGGTGAAACCATCACGTCCAGGTGCTTTGTCTCCATTACGCTGTCTCACAATCTGGAGCACTTCTTTTGTAAAAGGCCTTTCTAACCGTTCTTGCTCTTCATGAGTAATTTTAGGGCACTCCAGCAAGTCAAAAGTAGGTCTCCGTTGCTCTATCTCCATATACAGCTTCTTGTAGGAGTCAATCATGGCCACCTTAATGTCTTCTGGTTCACTAACTTCTTCCCCCCTTACCACTAGTTTATCAATTGTGTTGTATCTCCTATGAGCAGTGGCTATTCTTTGAAAGAATCTAGTATTATTGTCCCCTTGTTTCAACCATTGAATTCTTGATTTTTTTTTCTCCAATTAGATTCTTCCTTTTTAGCCAAATCCTCCATCTCCACCAATATTGTAGCCCTTATCATCATCTCATCTTCAGATAGATCTCTGCTATCTTGTATCTTACCCAGATCAGCCAACTCCTCAAGCAGTCTGTTCTTCTTGTTAGTCAACTCACAGAATGTTTTTTTGCTCCATTCTTTGAGTTTTAGCTTCAGCATCTTTAACTTGACACTCAATATGTAGTTAGGGCATCCTGTAACATCAAAACCACTCCACCACTTCTGCACCATTTCATTGAAGTCCTCTTCTTTGAGCCACCAGTTTTCAAATTTTAGGAATTTTTCTGCTCCCACTTGCCACTTTCCAGTACAATTGGGCTACGGTCAGAGGTCACTCTAGGTAGGAGCTTCTGTCTGATATGTTTGAAGGATTCCTCCCACTCCATGGAGTATAGAAACCTATCTAATCT
>JACEIK010001197.1:146303-159846 GCA_018107945.1 Datura stramonium
GTGCAGCTCCATATCTTCGATCCAGTTGGAAAAATCAGGCATAACATTTGTTATTCTAGTGCACCCTCTTCTCTCTGCTATATGTCTGACTGTGTTAAAATCCCTAAAGGAAACCCAAGGGCCCTCACATAATTCTTTCATTGCTGCAATTTCTTCCCAGCATTCTAATTTCTCACTTCTTGAGTGTGGTGCATACACTCCCGTAAGGAACCATGTGAAAGAGTATTGGATAGATTCAAACTTTAGAGTTATAGAATGCTTTCCTACTTCAATCATGGTGCATGGTGCCTTCCCAAATTCTGCCATCCCACATAATCAGGATTCTTGCACTGCTACCCTCAGCTTCTAAGTATCCACATTTCATCCATCGGCCAGGCCAAATTTGTCTAGCTGCCCCCTCCACATCTTTACTGATTTTAGTTTCCTGAAGGCAATACACATTTGCTTTCCAGTTATGAAAGAGCTCTTAATAATGCTTCCGCTAGGAAGACTGTTAAATCCCCTCACGTTCCAACTGATAAGTTTTATTTTCATTTAAAATTTAGACTGAGTGTTCTCCCTCTATTCCCGATGCCTTCTACTTATTCATTCAAGCAAGATTGAATGTTCTTGAGTTCATTCTTCCCTATCTCCCTGCTTCTCGGTGTTGTGTTGCTTTTCCCTTGCAATTCTTTCTCTAAGGCAGCCTTCCTCCATCTAATTTCATTAATAGAGCCATTGTCTCCTTTTCAAAACCCATGAACGCCACTCCATAAGTGTTGCTTAGCCCAGAATATGGGAGTTTACCCAATTTGATGCCTCTGTTTCGTTGTCTTCTTGTTCAGCCAGTATAATTGTATTTACTGGCTCCACGTCCTGAATTTCTTGGATCTGTAGGCTTTTTTCAGTAGTCTCAGCTTCATTAAGGCATTCCTGTGAACCTTTCTTTTCTATCAGATGAGGTGTGACATAATTATCACTGGTCTGAACAATTTCCCTCTGTGCATGTGGGAAATCTCCATCATCCGCTTCTCTTCTCCCATTTTGTGTGATGTGTCGTCTGCAGAAATTAATTCCCAGTCCTTAAAGGACTCTAAGAACTGTGATGCTAGGGTTTTAATAGCATTAAATCTGCTAATGGGCTCAGCATGGACCTCCCGTTCCTTTAGTGTTCTTTTAGAGGAAGTTTCAGCATTAAATGGACTTTGGCCCAAACCCATAGATAGCCCAGAGTCCAGTATCTCCTCATTTAAAATATCATAGAGGCGCCCATCTGACTTTCTCCCCGTTGCTGTCTCTGCATGTGTTTTTGTAGGAGCATGTGGCCTTCGCCCTAGCTTTATAGACCTGCCTATGCTTACAGTGTCAGCCTTCTCTTTACCCATTGGGTCTTCCCTGGTTATCTGTTAGACCTTTGAAGAGGGCTTGGATTTGAATTTGAAGTTGTCTTCTCCGGCGGGCACCCTTGCCGAAGTCTCCACCCAGATATGCATGATGAAAAAAACACCCCCAGATTCGGTAGGTATTTCCTTGGGAATATTACTTCCATTACCGCTAACTCTTATCCTTGCCCACTTGAGGTGGTTGCGAAGTTGCTTTTCTTCCTCTGTCTCTTCCCACCCCCCGCAAAAATCTCTGGCGGCCTTGAAGACTTCCTGATTCCATAAGTGTAGAGGGAGCCCCACGATTCTGACCCACGTCGAGTTTGGTCTGTCTTCTCCTTTCAAGAAAATCCTATCATCGGATTCCACCATTGTAGTTTGATCGTGGAGTTCTTCCAGCTCCAGTCTCCCGTCACCACCTGCTCCGCCATGGCCCTGGAAGCAAACTTGAAGAGAAATTTCCCGTTGCCCATCTCATATATGTTCAGGCCATGCACTTGTTTCCATAGGTTGTTCGCCCATCTTCTAATGTCTAACAGCAATACTGGAGAATTGAATTTCCCTACCAGACTCCTCTTTAATACTCTGTTCTGGGCGTCCAGGGGGTCTTTAATGCTAAGAATCCATATTTACGATTCACAACCAAAATATGTCTTCCAGGTATGAACAAACTTAGACAACACATTTTCCAAAATTTTCATATCAAAAGCTCTCCAAGTTATCCTTGTATACTATTGCAAATACATTCTAGTGCAAACCTATGTATAGTAGAAGAAGATAAACACATGCATAGAACAAGCAGAACTCCAATAGCATCCCACAAGTTACAACAAGCTAACGGCATTAAGTTGTAGAAAAAAAATTACCGCAAAAAAGAATTAACAAAATAAACTTCAACAAACACTCAAGAATAAACAAAAACGCAAGTGATCTTTGACAACCATACACTGTATCACTAGTGAGATGTTTCCCAGCAACCGAGCTGCAGCAAGACTTGTATTTCTTCTTTGAACCACAGGGACAGGCCTTATTTCTTGGAATTTTCTACACCATCAAAAGAAGACGAAGCTTTGATTGTCTAAGTAACTAAATTCAAGTCAAGTTTCCAATTAGATATGCACATAAGAAAAAAACCAACACATATTTTTAAGAAGACACAAAAGTATTCAGATTGTTTTACCTTTTCATCTTCCTGGGAGGTATGTTTATTAGAAGCTCCTTTTACACTACAGTCAGAGGAACCTTTCTTACAAGGTGAATCTCCAGATTTGATATCATGCTCTCCTGGAGACCCTAAAAAGAATGAAAAGTATGAGAAGACAAAGTGCTGGCACCAAAAGTATAAGCACAGTTATACCAGTTCTCACTGTCCATGATAGACACAATAGAAAGGTACTTCAAGTGTTTGTTTATGGGAATGTGTCTTGCCTATCAATTAATGAGCACAACAAAAAACTTATGACCTCTTTCTCTCGCTCTGTGACAAAATCCTGGTAGCATTAAGTGGATTTCACAACATAAAAGTGTTTCTTCCCAACTCAGCAAGCCCTAAATATTACTGGAGTAACTGGTGCATGAAAGGGGTCACCTTTACAGAGCCAGGGCTAAAAATACACATTCCAGCTCACCGAGCACCAAAGCATGAAAAGGATGGTTTCCCAGAGTGACAACCATTATCAAAGAGAACGTAGAAAGAGTGTCCACCTAACGACAAAATTATGACAATAATGACAAGTAGATGAAAAAGAATAATTCATCTTCATATCTAGAAGCCAAGGTATCAAAAATGTATTGTCTCCTTCTACTATGCATTGAGGCAGCCCCAAAAAGGGGCTTCTGTGCATATGATTGCAAGTCAGACATTACCGAATGTATAGGAGAAAAAGCTTTCTATCTAAATCCCACAACTCTCACTATCTAAGATGGGCATATTAGCTTCCCTCTCATGTAGGCCACATGCAGATGGATTTCTCATAGAAGTAGGAATAGGCGAAACAGATATCCAAAGAAATGTTCAATAAAAGAACCAACACCCCACCCCTCCCCCACAAAAAAAAAGTGGGAAAGGGAAGGAGAGAAAGAAAGGGGAAACTTGCTTTGGCATTCTCAATTATGTCAAGAAAGTCAACTAGCAAAGCATGAAGTAAAATGAAGGGTTCTCTAGCTTCTATAAGGTAAAATTCTGACTACATGTTACATAGTACTAATATCTGTCCCCTTTTGTTCGAACTAGTTACTATATAAAGAACCAAACAAGTTCCTCCTTGACCACAATTTTTAGAATTTCTCTCTGTTATTTCTAATCTACAGTTAAGTCCGGGTACTTCTCACATAGCTACAAAATCTATAAATTTAAACTGGGTTAGTTAATTTGGATAAGATGACCAGGCCTGAAAACTCAAAACCAACAGAAGTAGAGAAAAAAGGGAAAAGGAAAAATGTGTCACCAAAGAAGTTTCACTATCAATCCTGGGCAACCCACTACCATATGGACAGAAGTCCGTATTTACCTATAAAATTCATTAAAAATTGAATATCTACATACGCAAAGGTTGACACAAGAATGTAACTCATGTTGAATAGCAAGCCTACCTGTTTCTATTTTGCCAAACACATAAGCAGCCACTTAAACTTGTCACAAAATTCCTCTTGGATACCTAAACTTTTTCATTTTCCATTAGACACTAAAACCACTTCCCACATGATCATTTAGACACAAAAACTGACATGGCAAAAAAATTATATATCACAACTCTTAGGCGCGTGAATGAGATCTGATACCATTTTTTCTATAACCCTTTTTCTTCTAAAGGTCTTCCACTACCACATCCCTATTGATGCCACTCATCTGCCACTGTTGCCACCATTAATTAACCATCCAATTAATCCTCTTATGTTCAACACAATAACTCGCCACTGCTCCTTAAAATTTTAAGTTAATATCTACTTTCTGAAAATTTCAGTTCCATCTCTGGTGAGCTCCTCATCGGAAAAGTGGCCGGAAATTTGTAGGAAAGTTTGTCTTAGCCACCAAACTCCTCCAACTATTCCTTTTGTTAGCTAGAAAGTCTCCACCCAAAATTCATTCATATTCTTCATCCTAAATTTAAAAAAATTCTCTCATGTTAAAACCCACAAAAAAATAAAACCCAGATCAAAATGAAGGAACACATAATTGTTGATTCTAGTCCGACTTTTTCGGTCCACAAGGATATGGTTCTTTAATTTGTTTGGTTATCCTTTATCAGATTTATATTGTTTTAAAGTATTTTTGGAGTTGAATTTTAAAAAGGGTTCTTGGTTTTTAATGTAACGAGAACTGAAAAGACGATGTGAGAAGATGGCGTTTGTCTTAGGAAGAAAGTATGAATCTCCTTTGGGGAAGAAAGGGCGGATGGCGGGATCTTTTTTCTATTTTGGCTCAACATTTTATTTTTAAATAACATTTAGATCTCAAAAGCCATATGTCTTTGTTTCATTTGTCAGCTTGCCACATCACACGCGGTGTGAATGGCACGCGATATTTTTGACTAGTTGAGATTATGTGTTTAAATAATAAAAATGGGGAATGGGGAAGTTTAGGTATCCGGGAGGAATTTGTGGCAAGTTTAAGTGGCTGCATATGTGTTTGGCCTTCTATTTTTCATGTGCCTGAGAGTCCCTGATGATTATGAAAACCAGAATTTACCATGACTGCAATCTCATTGAGACGAAATAGGCATAATTATTTAAAAAGCAAGTCAAAAAGAACTGACTGGCCATTACCTTGAGAAGTGCTTGCCAGAAAAGAAATGTTATCATTTGCATTTAACTGGTCCTCGGATCCTTGTTCTGCGATTAGAAATTCTATGCAGCATCAACATCACCACCAACTTGTTGTAAAACCTAGAAAAGAACAGATAAACAAGAAACAGATATCAAGTACAGATATATGTAGGTTTCTTTTAACGCTCAACAAGTTCCACATCATCAACCAACGAAAGAGCTATCAGCAAATGACCTGCTCCACTTTTTCTCTGTCATCACACCCACTTCCAGCCATAACCACTTTGACTGATCCTATTTGAACCATATTCCGACCAGTGTGTCCCTTAGACTTGGCAGCAGCTATAGCTTCACGAGATTTTGCTGAAAGATCAGCATCAGCCTTTAAATAACTGAAGGTTATTAGAATTCTTGCAAGAAATCCTGACTTCTTGTTATAATATTACTAATCCTATCACAATAAAAATGAAGAATTGAAATGCTGTAAACCTTGATAATAATCGGGCTAGCTGGTCCAGTGCAAGGATCTTCCTTCAGCCGGACGCTATTGTAATGCTCTCCGTCATGATAAGAACTGACAGTAAATAAGCAAGTCAGGCAGCAAATATACAAAATAGATGAAGGGGCTAGGAACTAATGGATAAAGGGGAAAAGAAGCATACAAGAAATGCCAAAGGATGTTCCTTGTTAACCCAAATAAGTGGCTCTTGCTTCAGTAGACAACCAATTATGTCAGAGGGTTGAAGAGGCCACCACTATAATCATCAGTGCTGCTAATAATCAATTATCTATTAACAAATACGAAGTGGAGGGGTCCAAGCTGCTTATAAAACTTGAACTGTCTCCTATTTCGCAAGACCGTGTCCATCCATATAGGATCTAAGTTTTTCCTTGGAACAAGAGAAAAGAAGGGGTATACAGAATCTAACCTTAAATCTCTCCAACAACCAAAGTGATAGAATGTTGTGAACTCTACAACTACTTGAAAAAGAAAGCAAAATAACACAGATTCAGAAAAAGTTTTTTTTTTTAAAGTATTTAAAATGAGTTTCTTGTGTTTTCTCCGATCCTCCTCCTGTAAGCAACATCTGTGTGCATGCACAAAAGCAGAGAGGGAGAGACGGAGATGCCATGAAGCAGGATCAAGTACTTAGAAAAATTACATCACTTGTCATGAAAGCAAGCGTGAGAACAATTAGGAGAGTAATGATGGAGGAAGAAGGTTGCAACATTCACCTGGGTCTTTGACAGAACAGAAACTTAAAAAAGGAGATTAACTAGATATCAAGCACATATTATAGATTAGCACTAGCGAACTTGCTCATCCTCCTTCAATTAAGTTATCAATTATGGCCATGAGATCCTCTTTTTACTCTATATGGATGTAGTTAGAATAAACAATTAGACTGGTCCCAGAGTAAGTATGCCAAGAGCAAAAACAGAACAACCTTTAAGCACAATAAAGTACCAGATTGTCTATTCCACATAAAACTCTTTTCTTCTCCGACAGCTAATATACTAAAATTCATCTCCCATAAATGCCAATTCTAAATGATCTAAGTGTATTAATGAAAATGAGTCGTATCAGTCCAACAACTCTATCCCAGCTAAGAGACATTCTTGTTATACAAACTAAAGAAAATCATGCAGTGGAGGGACTCTGGACCATACAAAAGAATAAGCAAGTGAAAACTAAATGTCATATTCTTTCTGCACTTACAGATGAAGCATCCGAGATTCATGGCTGTCAAAATTCTGTATGTACCAGCGAGGTGACATATGCTGTCCACATTGGATTTAAATTAATCAATCAATCTAAAATCCCTTGAACATCAGGTTAGAGCACTATGAAGTGAGCAACTTTGATATTTAAGAAACTAGTTATTCTATATCATCAAGAATTTCTTATCAGAGGAATTAAGTAGGGGGAGAATACGTACTCGGTGAATGCATATATTGGTATGAGTAACAAGAGAAGCTGCTTGTAATTCCATATGTCCAGCCCAAGTGCCATCCTTCTCCATGGACTCACAATATTCATCAAATGGTACATCATCTTCAATAAAAGGCTCAAACATATCACGGTTATTCTGTTAAATAGAGCTCCACTATTAGTTTACCTTAAAAATCTATTTTGGTGTTCTAAGTATTAGAGAACATGACGTAAGAGCAGATGTAGGGTGTAAAAACTAAGACAAAAGTAATTGTTCTACAGTTCATGTGGCATTGATAATCATATGTTTAAACTTCATCCACACAAAGTCACATCAATAACATCTCAAAATACAGGATTTTCTTAAAGAAAGCATGTGTTTCCTCTATCAGCTCAAAAAATTCTAGGTTCTTTTCAATCTATTCCAGCTTTGCTGCTAGTAAAAATTGTGATAAAAATTTCACACCTAAAACAGGTTGCAAAGAGTTTATTAGTAATTATGACTACACATTTCTAAATCAAAGGAACCTGCTGAAAACAAGTAATATAGATACCAAACATCCAAAAATAATAATCAATATTATTATAGAAGCATGAATATAAATGTTAGTTGACCAAAACATCCTTCAAATATTGAACGACTTTTACGCCCTTAATAAGCTACAGAGTCTGTCAAAATGTAAAATCCAAATTCAAGTTAAAATCATATTTTTTGGTATCTTATAGCAATGAATTTCATTTGTTGATTTTACAATCTGCAAATGTGTCAGTTATTTGTGGGGTCCAAGTAATAAAAGACTTTGAAAATCAAAAAATACATTAGATGCTTTCAGAGTCCAAATTAGAATCTAACAGTGTCAAAATTTACGAGACCTATACTACTTACAAACTTTTCTGAAATTTTATTTAAATTATTAAAGTATCAAATGAATACTTTTAATGCCAAGAGGAAAGTAAGAAGTTATGCCAAATTTTATACATGCCACCTTTATTCTAAATGACATAGCAAAAAGAGCCTTGAGTTAGTTGAATTCAAAATATTACTGATATTTCGACTGTAAGCAAATATTTTATGTAATTTGATAGGAGGGATGTTTAATTATGAAATCATGTTTAAGATAAAATTTAAAGATACCATACATGGAGAACACGTTATTTTTGGTTCTCAGGGAATTCTGCCATTAAACCTTTTTATATAAATTCAGAGCTCTTAAAAGTTTTAGTTTATCAGTTAAATTATTTCAAATGGAGATTTATTTTAGGATGATTGAGTGACAGAGGAAGGATTTACAGTCGAGTGAAAGTGGGTTGTTATAACGGTGGGCCAGTGGTTCTAGTTGTGCTAATGGTAGTAGTGACACTGGAGGATGAGGATGTGGTAGTGGTTGAATAAAATGGGTTTGGGTGCAGTAAGGTGGCATGTCCTGAGGTGTTCACCCCATCAAAATGTCGCTGTTACATTTAATTAGGTTTAGGCGTCCACCTTTGATAACCTTGACGAAGGAAAGGTATATCTGACCCATTCAACTAATAATGATGGTATATTTGTACGAAAAGGTTAATGAATAGAAAAATTAATCAATTTCTCAAGGCAAATTTGATCTTTTTCCTAAACGAGATAAATAATTTAAATTAAGCATTATACTAAAAGTTTATTATCTTTAGATATAATTTTTATAACAGTTATAGGGGTTACACGTAAGAGGCACGTGTAAGAGGCACGTTAAATAGAGACTAGTAATAGTAATACTGACAATAATAATAATAATAAAATAATATTAAAATAATAATATAACTAATTATTATTATTATTATTATTATTATTATTTTGCAATCGAAGTTGAAACAGATGAAAAAGTTCCAAAACAATGTCCGCACAGATTCTACCATCCTTCTCCCCAACCCACCCCGCACATTAATCGCAGGATAGAACTATATATCAAAATACAAAAATAATGCCGCAAGCATCGCGCAGTTCTTCCTGGACAGACTGTGGTATCTGTTAGAGTATAATAGATGAGACTGAGGGAGGTAGCGACTTTGGTGACAAATAATGGGATATAAGCTCAAAGAAGAGAATAAAGGTAGACATTTGAGAGGAGAAAAAAGAAAAGGGAATACAAACCAGTAGCTGCAGAAGAACTTAAAGTTTCTAAACTATTACTACTTGCCTTGTCAAAATGGAATTACTCGGTAGAATTGCATCCCATCCAAGTTAGAGTCTCAACACAATTAAATATCATGACCTTGCATAACTTTTACACAAAATTCATCTATCATATTAATCATTTGTGCCTCAGAACCAAACTAGTTGGAATCAATTATATGAATCCTCTGAACACGTCCTCAATCCTCAACTAATTTAGGATGTATAGTCTGGATACGAATGTGGAGATCATATCAAATACAGATACCACAGAAAAATGCAAACCTTTTAAGAATACGATTGGATCGCACTCCTTATATTATTTTTCTAAGCCTAAATCACCTTTAGTTAAGGGTTTTTAGAGTATATTAATAAACTGCAAGTAAAAAAAAAAGAGTATATTAATAAACTTAAAAAGCATATCCCTTGTGAACAAGATTTTAAACTATATTGTCTGGATACGAATATGGAGATCATATCAAATACAGATACCACAGAAAAATGCGAACCTTTTAAGAATACGACTGGATCACACTCCTTATACTATTTTTTAAGACTAAATCACCTTATTCTTTAGAATCCCAAAAACAAACAGCTTCAACCTTGTTCTCACCCTTCCTCTTTCGGGATTTCATATGAAACCTAGGTAGTAGTTGCAAAAATTCTTGTGTCTGAATCCCTAGTTCAGTCCGAGTTTTAGACCTTCTAATCCCTCCTACTTCTTATCACAAGCATTCTAGTCTTTCATATTCTTTGTTATCTTTCTGATTTTGCGAATTATGCCGTAATCCATCCAAAATTATATTTTGACCCCGATATCCCGCTTGTACCTATTTATTTTTTCATATAACAGGATACTCACAACCATAACACAAATGACACCAACATGATAGGTACAGAATACTATTTCTAGGCATATCCTGAGTCTATCATGCCTTGAATGGACAAGATTGCATTGGAATAATTCCATCTCACTTGATAGTATGTTGAATCAAAATCAAGTCTTCTAAAGAAACACGTACCCTGATATATTTTACAGTCATATCTCGATATTTCTCATACTCCTCCTCATTGCCTTCCAACTGATCACCTAATGCCCTGCATAAACACAATGATTGTTTAGCCTTTATTCCAGCTCCAGTTACTATAATATGTATCATGGAAATCCCAGAACTTTTTGAGTATTCAATAATCAATACATTGCTTAGTTATACAAAAGGGTAACAAGATGGGCACATGATGTCTTGTGCATCTCTCAACCAAACTATAAATGTGCACTGAGTTCACATACACATTCACCCTGATTCTGATACAAGTCTAAATAAATAGACCAATATGTAGAAAAAGGACAATCTTACTAAGCACAAACCTGAAGAAACAATTTCCATCTGCCGTCACTTGAATAATCTTTAAGCCCAATGCATCAAGCTGAGCTCGAAATTCAGAAATATCAGTCTGCTTTCCGTGCTTTTTAGCCTGTCGCAGCAGCAGCAGCGTGAATTAGCAGAAGGACAGTAACAGAGACAAAGCAACACATAGACTCAGTCGATTTCCATATTTACACCATGTGAAGTAAAATCTACTCCTATTAGAGGCTAAGGTTGCACGAGAATCATATTTTTTTATAATCAAGCTATCCAGGCCAGCTGGATAGTACCTTGACTAATTCTACAGGTTAGATGCCACCTCCCACCAAGAACAGGTAACAGGTTATTCTGTCTAGCCAGGACAGGACCCATGCGAAGAAATTAACTAGTATTTGTTGTCTCCGCTGAGGTTTGCACGAAAATCATATATAGCAACAATGTTTCAATCCCAAGCAAATTGAAAACCGCTATACGAATTTGAGGTAACCCATCTCCTTTAGACCGACTAGGCTTTCATCAATAAATTGGATTAACAAATAAAGAAGACAGTAGAGATTATTTTTGAAGGGAACATACGTGGGATTGTTTGTTGGGTTTGGATTTTGGATGCTTTGCCTTGGCCATCTCTTCTTCTTTCAATCGTCGATTGGTTATTTCTCAGTTGGTCTGTGAATGGCTCGTGGCGTCAAACAGAAGTTCGCGCGGCGACTGGTGTTACGGTCTGTCGATATCATCCACGGAAAATTGCCCCAGGCACGTCAAAACACTTGGAAAAAGTGAGGAGAAATGGTTTTACTCCTTTATAGCTTCTTTTTTAAGTTTTATGAATTTTGTATAAGATATTTTTATTTTTTATATATATAAGAGATTATTTTGAGGGAGAGTTGAACTCCCTGATTAACCAGGGTTGGGGGTATTTTGAGATTTTCAATTTGTATTTGCATTATAGTGTTTGTGTAGCTAGGCTTTCGGGTTGTAACTTTGCTTTTTATTGATTAAAAAAATGTAATCTTTGTCATAATTATCATACATACCCTTAGGATTAATCAACTGACCAACTGTTTCAAGCATAATTTAGGTATTTCTTTTTATTTGCTACTGCATCCATTTGTACATTATTAATAAAAAAACAGAACATCTGATTTAATTGTTTTAAAATGACCACAATATTCTTAACTATTTCTCTCCCTGTAGTTAGAATTATCTATATCACTCAAAAGGCTTAGGATGATTATCTCTATTTTTTCTTCTTCTTTGATTTCTCTGAAAAACTATATCAAAATCTTAGAGAGTTCAGAGAGTGGCGAAAAATTGAATGAGCACGAATTATTGAGTTAAAGAGCGCAATTGAACTCCAAGGGTCATGAAGACACCGGCGAAGATGATGACGGAGAAACATCGATTGATTCTTTAAATTCATCATAAATCGATTGATTCTTCATAAGTCTTCAGTCTTTCAGGTATGTTCTTTTAATTTTCACTACAAATTTCTTCCAGATTTCAAAATTTCATGGCTGATGTCGTTATTATTGTCTGATTCTATCTCCCAATGTTATGGCTAATGCGAGGTTTTTGTCGGCCTCACATATCTGCGAAATCGTTTTCAGATTTATCCTTAAGATAATAATAGAAATTACTAACCAGTCTAATAAATAGTTCACATTTTATGAAATTGAACTGTGTTTGTTCAATAGGTGTGCCTGTACCAATTGCCAAAAGTTATCGAGGAGTTAACAAACATTTTAGTTTGGATTCAGTTACTCTGTATCTGGTTCTTGAAATTGGTTGACAAATTTCAAGTGTCTCTATGTAATAGTTTGCAAATTGTTTCAGTTTGTAACTATTATTCACCTTCTTTCCAGGACTCCAACTCTACCTTTTTTGTATCTTACTCCTTATTTGTGGCTTGTAGAAGATAGCCAAGTGCATACTCAACATTGTTATGTCTATAGTTGTTTTGCCCTTTTGACAGAGTTTGAGATTCAACAGTTGGGACCGGTGACTCATGCGCCAAGGGCTCCTCTTCTTCTACTTACTCTGGAAAGATTATATTTGATGGGATACTAGTATTTGGTGAGTTACAGCCTAGGTGCACAAATGTCACACTCCACCTTGAGAGGCATGACTGGCACTTGGTGCCCTACCAGGATCTGAACTGACTTAACTAGGCCTGTGCACTCATGTGCTGGCTTACTTCCCAAATCAAGAAAACAACGGGCTATACTCGGCTGTAAATACAACTTCCGGCCGACAAGGCCTTATAGCCACCTTTAAAGAAAAACAGCTAACCAGAAATAGGTAATAACAAGGAACCCTATGCGGGTCGACAAGACCACCATGATATCTAGTTATGACTGTAAAGTAAATCCAGTGCTAAGCTAAACTATGACCGACAAGGCCGCTAACTGACAGCTAAACAAGGCCTCACACAGCCAACATGCAAACTAAAACATATATGGGCCCCATACGGCCATCAACAGCTAACCACAAGGAAATAGAAACAATCTGCAAGCCTCTAGGAATAATATGATGGTCGGGACCACCCATGAACTGTACAATCAAAAAGAAGTAAACCTTTTATCTACAAGCTCCGGAGGAAAGGAGCCGACCTTCCTAACAATCCTAGCTGAAGGCTAAGAGGGACCTGCTCCTTATCTATCCGTACCTGTAGGAAAGTAATGCAGCTCCCCAAAAAGGGCGTCAGTACAATATGTACTGAATATGTAAGGCGATAATTGTAAATGACTGAAAAAAAGAGATAGAACTGAGAATAACTGAAATGAAGGGATAGAGATCATACCTGAGTAATAGAACTTCTTATTATCTAATTTATTAATAATTAAGGAAAACAAAAACCTTACCTGGCCCCCATAAACCGAAAGGTACAACCAGCATAAAATAACCCACCTGGGGCCCCATAAGCCCTGGTGAGTACACTTCAGTCTATATACCCCTATCAAGGTTGCACTAG
>JACEIK010001197.1:172676-219811 GCA_018107945.1 Datura stramonium
AGATGACTAGTCAGCATGGTGGCCTTGTCGGCCCGCATAGGTTCCTGATTATGAGTATGTTCTGGTCAGCTGTTATTATAGGTACAGGTGGCTATAGGCCTAGATGGCTGGAGGCTGTGTTTACAGCCGTTATAGCCCTTTGTTTCCAGGAACCTGAGATAGAGCTAGCCAGGCACCAGATGTGCCTCGGCCCACCAGTTAGTAGTCCAGGTCCTTCTAGGACACTACGTGCCAGTCATACCCCCCAAGGCAGGGCGTGACAGGATGGGAGTGCTTTGAGCTCCAACATTGGAGGCTCCTCAATAGATGGCTTGGCTGGTGGGGTCACCCGATTTTTTAAATCAAGATCGATCTTCTTTGGAGCGTAAGAATATGACCCCATGCCAACAAGTGCATTTACAATCTCCTCACTCCCATGAATCTCCTCAGCCTCATTGCCCATCAGGACGGCTGCTAAGTCATCAAGAAACAAAGACTCCTCCATGGGCTAGACCTCTTAAGTACAAAAAGCCAAAATTTGATGTCGCCCAAATTACACATCGCAATTGAGATATAAGTGGTCGATTGTCAAATGTAGAACCCAACAAAGATTGAGGTCGATCCCACACTTTCTTGTTCTTATATGTTGGCCATTCTTTTCAAGTTTCTTAACGTTAGCTCAAGTTCGTGATCAATTGAAACCAGGGGGTTTCCTTGACTTCTAGTATCGGGCATGCAGAAACCTAAGACCTGTTAAGCAACCAAAACAAAAACGAAAAAAAATAAAGAAAAGAAATAAGAACCAATAGAAAAGTTAACACAATTAACAAAATCCTTAGCCGTATTCCTCGGCAACGACGCCAAAATTTGATGTCGCCCAAATTACACCTCGCAATTGAGATATAAGTGGTTGATTGTCAAATATAAAACCCAACAAAGGTTGAGGTCGATCCCACAGGGAATATGGTAAGAACTTAGGTTAATGTGAACAACTATTACTATTGATTTACTTATTTCCAAAGGGGGAAAATATAGAATAATAAACAAAGTAAAATTGCTAAATATTAAAATCAAAGTTGGTTTGTATTGAATTAACGACTTGACTAGGATTGTGTTCCCCAAGATTTCATAACCACAAGGCTTATACGTTAGTGATCTATTTCGGTGTTTAACATGCAATATTGGTAAGTTAGATTCACCTAAATGGTTGGTCCCCTATCTAGATGGTTTTCACCATGCAACTTGGTCCGTATACGTGTGTACTTTAGTTGACCCTTACCCTGAATATCGGATTAACTATCTACGGACAAGTTCAAGCTATTAGATGAGGGTTGATAGCCTCAAATCTCCGTTGTTAATCATTTTTTCCATTCTTTATCTCCTTGATCCGATAAGTAAGAATAAGGCAAGTCCAAACGTTTGCAACCGTCAAGAATCAATCAAAACGAAGTAAAAAATAATACATGCATAAAACCCCATTCAAGAATCACTAAATATTTTTACCTATGTGTATTAATTCATCTTGGTTTCCACAAACCTAGTTTTTGGGTTTAGCTACTCATGTTTGTTTTATCGCAATCACAAAATATAAAAGAAATCATAATTGCAACTTACAAATTATTGTAGAATAAAAACCATGCAGATTGAATAAAATTCCAATGTTTCTTTCGTTTCTTGAATCAAGAACAATTGTACAAAAATCCTCTCAAGAATAGCCTCAAAAATTGTTTCAGATCCTCTCTAAAATCGTCTCCTAAAAATAAACCTAAATTGGGTATTTATAGTTCCAAGGAATCCTTTTCCTAAATAAAACTGGAAACCAGGTCGACAGTGGCAACGGGCTAGGTGACGGGTCGTTAGGTCTTTTGACGAATCGTTCCTTGCTTAAAACAGTCATCCTCAGCAACATACCCAGGCTTGGCAACGGGTCACCTAACGACTCGTCATGCCTAAGCACGAGTCGTTAGGCCCTTTGTGGTCTAATTCCTCAGAAAGTCCAGTGCACTTCAGGATGGGTCCAGTAGCTTGCCAACGACTCGTTCCTTCATGCGACGACTCGTGATGTCTCTCATCAACTTCACTGGCCACTTGGTGGAAATTTTCTCTTCGAATCCCCGCGATTGACCTCACGACTCGTTACCAGGTGTAACGAGTCGTTCCTCCAACTCATCAAGTACACTGTTTTACTTCTTCAAAAATCCATCTTCTTGCCCACACCTCAAGTGACGGGTCGTGCCTCCTGCCAACGACTCGTTAAGTGCCTAGCAGTCACCTTTTAGTTGTTTTCAGCATTAATTCAACCTAATTCACTTTCAGACCTATTTTCCTGCACATTAAGCACAAAATACATCATACCCATATAAACATACCTGAAATGTGCATAATTTCTTAGTTTTAAGCGTCAAAAGTGCCGTAAAATCACGACATATCATATAGTTTAGATGCTTGAGATAATAATTCTTGTTTTGTATTGAAATATACATTTATGAGTTTAATGATGATATGTGTGGTTATCCATTTTACTGCATTCATAGTATACATTTTTTATTGCTTTTGTAGTCTAGGGTCCTTTTGGGTTTTTTTGTCCATGGTACTTTTTCGAGAGGCTTATTTTTGGTTAAATCTTCTAAAATAAATATAGTAGAGTGTCGTAATGTGTGGGCCCAATGATAGATTGCTAGATGATATTCTTAAAGGGTACCTGCCTTCTAGTTGAATCATTCTTGGTTGAATAAAATATTTTTGACTTAGTTGGGGGTGGCAGTTGAGTTGATAGCATGCTTGCATCCTTAATTGAAAAAATTCCCCTCTTAAATTTTTTTCCAAAACTGTTTGATATTGACATGTGTACCTCTGTTTTTGACATCTAATTGTGTTGATTTTGACAATGAATCCCAGTTGAGAGTAAAGTGTTTAGTCTATATGATATCCATGTGTCATTGTGTGGTGAGAAAAATTGTATTTGTTCACTTGTGTGGTCACATTCTAGAACTTGTCTGGCTACTCATGTTTGAGTTTAGGATCGACTATTGGTTGTAAAGATGAACTTAGGCCTTATTTGTGCTTCACAATCCACATTTGCCTAAATGAGCCTACCAAATGATGCATATATCCCTAGTCTCCCTTTTTGAGCTTGTGACCCCTTTTCTTGATCAACCGAAATGATTACTAGAATCAATTCTCAAGTTGATCCTTTTTGAGCTCATCTTCCTTGACACTATAAAATGTGATGAAAATAAGCAAAAAGGTGTAAGTTGGGTGTGATAAGGTGGAAAAGAAAGAAAAGGGCATAAATAAGTGTTTGACAGTATCCCAAGGTGTATTAAGCAAAGAGCTAAAAAGAAAAAAAAAAGAAAAAGAAATAAAAATAAAAGAGAAAAAGAGAATAAAAATTGAGCTCACAAAAAGTGTCCTGGGGTATGAAAAGTTGCTAATGAAAAATGAAAAGAAAAAGAAGGGATCACAAAGTGAAAAAGAATAGTGGAAATATGATGTTGTGTTCAAGGATGGTAAATGAGCTCCACTAAAGACCATATTTGTGTCCTACCAGTCTTTTGACCATCATTACAAGCTTAGAAAAGCTCTTATGTGATCTCAACCGGAATTTCTAAAAGAAAAGGCATTGGAGTAAATAGACAAGCATATAGTAGTTGTGACCTATCTCGTGAACTTCTTTGTGAGAGTTGAGTGCTTTTCGCTTCTCTCTTGATCTTGTGTATTCTTTTAGCGTGTGTGATAATTACTTCTAAATATCCACACTTTTTTTGGTCTAATTGTGAGAGCATGTAGATGACAATGTCTAGCATGACTTACTTCTCAAATCTAGGTGTGTACATTTTGACATGATGTCATAAGTGGAGATTGCATGCTTGGTCTAGAAAGTTGTGAGAAAACTGATTTTGTTGGATAAAGGGGGTGGCTTGCTTGAAAATTGTGTGCTTGTAGCTGCTTGTCAAAACCACCCTAGTCATTGCATTTTGTGATGCCGGAATATTAGTTTAGGTCTAGACTAGTTTTTCTTATTTTGATTGCTTAAGGACAAGCAAAAGCTTTAAGTAGGGGGTGCTGATGTATCGGGAATTTGCGACATATTTAGACTCCAATTTATATATTTTTGCATGCCTTTAAGTATTAATTTAAGTGAAAACTAACTCCATTATGCTATATTTCAGGAATCCAAATGAGATAAAGAAAGGAGGAATCAAAGTCACTGAGTCTGCCAAAATCAGAGAAAAAGACGGATTATTTCTTCAATAGATGGTTCGTACATCCAGCAGTCTAGAGGCAACCTTTGATCCAAAAATTACGCCCAGGTGGTGAGCAACTGACGATTCAAAGGACGGATTGTCTTTCCAAATAAGGATCCTCCATTTAGAAGACAAATCAAGGTTGAAGAATTTCATGAGCCAATTGACGAAGCAACCGACGAACCGTCTCCTTAGAAGACGGACCGTCAATTAAAATATGGAAAAAGGCCAGGCCGAATCAAACTTTAGCTGACGATTCAAAAGATGGTTCGTCCTTGTACACTCGAGACCCTTCGAATTAAATGAAATCGAGGTTTTGAAGACCTAGTATAAATAGTAATTTTTCATTATTATTTAGAGAGGAAGAGATATACATAGATAGATAGTTTCATATAGAGAGTTCTAGATAGAGAAATAGATGAATTTTGTAATTAAAGATTAAAGATCCAAGTTCTTAATTCAAGTTTTATCAATTCTCCTATTGCTTTGTAAGTGAAAACATTTAATTACTTATTTTCTTATTCTTCTCTTGCTACGTATAACTAAACCCAGATATAGGATTGTGAACTCAATGTTTCACGGCCCGAGTCTACTCCCTAGACGGGACACGGTACTTGGAGTCACGAGTAACCCCAAGTCAACCCCTGGTCTATCATACACTGGTATACAGAGTAAAACAAATATAGCAGAAGCTTGAAATAAAAACATAAAATGTTTATGAGAAAATTTAAAACTGAACCGTAGACATCAAATAGTTTGAACAATACTGATAGTCTGAAAACCAAGTTTATATATGAAAGTCATCTAACTGATGAGTTGCTGGGACAAGTCCCCAGCTAACTCTAAGTCTAACTGAATGTAAAAAACATAACTAAGATAAATGAAATAATATCCTCGAAAGATGAGGACTCACACTTTTGCTACTGAGAGAGGAAGATTTGAGAAAACTCGGCTAACAACGCTAGGTCTGAGAACCTGCGGTTGTATCATTTAAAAGTATGTGTTAGTACTTTGAATGTACTAATTAAGCAGGAGAAAACATAATCGAATATAGAAGACTGAACTGTAAAAGACATGCAATGACCAACTGATATATTGAGCTGAGTAACTGTAATAAACTGAGATGGTCAATATGACTCTGTCTAATGGTCGAAGGCATGCCCTAAGTTTGAATGCTCTGAGTCTTAGATACTGTACTGAACTGATCAAAATTGATAGAGCTGAAACTGAACTGAACTACTTATTCTAAGACCGAACTGAGCTAACTGGTGCGAGAGTCTATAACCGACATGTAACCACGTGAGCTAAACGTGGAGTCCGATGTATACACCCCACCGGTAGGATCCAATATACCTTGCCAGGGTATAGAGGCATGAAGATCATAAAAGTCTGAGGATAATCAGGCCAATAAATACTGTAACCTACGCTGGCAACGTAGTTCTGGGAACCTAGGTGCGCTGGAACCCCGATCCGCTCGGTGTTAAGTCCTGCTCCCACTGGAATACCTAAACTGAATACCAAGCTAATAGCTCAAAATTGGGGTATAAGATTATACAGAAATAGAAAATTGAAGGTACCCTGGGAGTCTTATTGGACCGGATTCTGAAACTGGATTCTAGACTGGTTAGAGCTGCTTATCTAGAAGCGTCGTAACCATCTAAGAACAAACTGTAATTTGACTGGGGTCCTAGGGCTAGTCAGAGATATCTGTCTAAGTGTCATGACTGCCTCGTGGACCAATAAACTGAGTTCTAGATCTGATTCTAATAACTGAGAGGTGATGCTGACACCTCGAGAATTTCTGTAGTCAAACTGATCAGCTGATATTATTCTGGTCAACCCGGAGATTGCTAAAAATCTAACTGAGGCTAGGCTGACATTTCTGAGTATATGTACTTTTTGACTGAAATTGTCTAACATATATTTGACTGAGTTTCTCACATATACGACTATTATAGAAACCCCTAACTCTGAAAGATTCAAGAAATTTCGAGAATTCGATACTTATGCAGGATTCTAGTTTATGTTCTCAAGTGTTAGGGCTAACATTCACATTCAACGGAACATACATCATTCTAATTATGAATTGGTGAAAAACATCAAAAGTTAGCATAGAATAATGTTCCTCAACAATTAAATAAGGTCTGATAGCAATGTCTTCACAATAAAAAATTCAGGGCTAGAACTGATAGTGAACTGAGGAAGAGTTTTAGGAGACACAAGGGAAGAACAATCCCCTTGTTGAATTCCCACATACCTGAGTTGAATTTCCTTGGAGAAGGAGCTTGAATCTGCTATAATGGTGCGAAGCCCTAATCTTGTATGAGAGTTCTTGAGAGGGAGTACAATCGGTTTCTAAAAGTTTTACATGGTGAATGAGGGGAAAAACCATTCAATCCCTCTAATATCTCTGAAATTTTACCCTGAATGACGTAGTTTAGGGACTAAATAGGTAGGAGATTACAAAAATAACCCTGGGCTAAAATTCTGAAATCTGGTCGACGGGGTCCCAACGAGTCATTGGTTGAGACCACGACTCATTAAGAACTCTCGTTGGGTCTACTGCCTGAAATTTAAAAGTGTCGGATCTGGCAATAGGGGTCACCACGAGGGACCTAACGAGTTGTGGTTAGTGACCACGACTCGTGGTCACCTGTCATGGACCACACTATCCAAAAGTCCTGAAGTTCCCTACGGATGACACCACGATTCATGGTGTCCCATAACGAGTCGTGGTGAGGACTCGTGGGGTACACTTCTATCTCCTTTCCATTTCTCAATCATCCTTCCCATGACTGACCTAACAAGTCATTAGATCTCAAACAACTCGTCGGGTGAGTCGTACTAAGGCATTTCTACAGATTTTCAGTTTTCTCTATTTTAAGTCTCGAATCTAGTCTTTGAATTTTCGGGGAATTATAATATCTCCCCTGAAAAAATTCACCCTCGAATGTTAGAAAACACCAAGAAAAGCAGAGAATTTCAATCACAATGCTCAAATATTGACTGTATAAGCTGAAAACTAACGGAATGACTAACTCCGAACTGAACTACAAGTCTGAACTGAATTCACTAATCATACTCATGATCAATCATATAAAAAATACTGGAACACACGAATTGAATAGAGTTTTAGGGAAGAAATTGGTACCTTAAATTAAAACTAAGCCGGAAGGGAACAAGTGTGGGTATCTGGCCATCATATCTGCTTCGGCCTCCCACGTAGCTCCCTCAACCTGTTGATTCCTCCACAAGACTTTGACTGAAGCTACTTCTTTATTCCTCAACTTATGAACCTGACGGTCAAGAATCTGGACTGGGACTTCTTCATAAGAGAGACTATCTTTCACCCCAATACTTTCTAATGGAACGACTGAAGTTGGATCACCAATGCACTTCTTTAATAAAGACACACGGAATACTGGGTGCACAACTGCTAATTCTGAAGGTAATTCTAGCTCATAGGCTACATTACCAATATGTCTCAAAATTCTATAGGGTCCCACATACTTGGGACTTAGTTTGCCTTTCTTCCCAAATCTCATTACCCCCTTCATAGGCAAAATTTTCAAATAAACCCAGTCATCAACTGCAAACTCCAACTCTCTTCTCCTTACATCGGCATAAGATTTCTGACGGCTCTGAGCTATTTTCAATCTTTCTCGGATGAGTTCAACTTTTTGCATTGCCTCGTGAATTGAGTCTGGCCCTATCAAGGTAGCTTCACCAACCTCAAACAATCCTATAGGAGATCTACACCTTCTATCATATAATTCCTCAAATGGGACCATCTGAATGCTAGAGTGGTAGCTGTTGTTATACGCAAACTCGATAAGAGGCAAATGATCATCCTAATTTCCCTTAAAATTGATCGTGCACGCTCTCAAC
This sequence comes from Datura stramonium, assembly GCA_018107945.1. Classification (NCBI taxonomy): domain Eukaryota; kingdom Viridiplantae; phylum Streptophyta; class Magnoliopsida; order Solanales; family Solanaceae; genus Datura; species Datura stramonium. The sequence continues at coordinate 180,791 of JACEIK010001197.1, forward strand.
ATATCTTATAGGGTCTGAATGGTCTACTCAGCTTGCCCATCTATCTGTGGGTGAAAAGTTATGCTGAGTTTGATTTGGGTACCAAGTCCCCTCTGAAAAGACCTTCAGAAATGAGAGGTGAATTGGGTACCTCCAGAAATGAGAGGTGAATTGGGTATCTCTGTCTGAGATAATAGATAGGGGTACCCCATGAAGTCTGACTAACTCTCGGATGTAAAGTATTGCATTGTCCTCAGCTGAATCTGTGGTTTGAACAGGGAGGAAGTGAGCTGACTTAGTCATCTGGTCCATTATTACCCAAATTGAGTCATATTGCCGACGAGTTCGAGGTAGACCCGTAATGAAGTCCATATTTACTTCTTCCCACTCCCATTTAGGTATATTGATATCCTGAGTCATACCTCCTAGTCTCTGGTGTTCTACTTTAACTTGTTGGCAGTTCGGGCACTTGGCTACAAATTCAGCAATAACTCTTTTCATGCCGTTCCACCAGTAAATATCCCGTAGAACACCGTACATCTTGGTAGCACCAGGGTGAATGAAATACCTATAACTGTCACTTCAGCCAATATCTACTGTCTCAACTCACCGACATCCGGTACACATAACCTACCCTGGTAACGGAGCACACCATCTCCCCCTTTGGAGAAAGCTTCTATTTCTTTTTCTGAGAACTGCTTCCTTAAGCTTGAGTAAGATGGGATCTTCATCCTTTCTAGACTTAACTTCAACTACCGAGGAAGAATCTGACCCACTTTGCATTACCACTCCACCCTCGGCTGAATCCATCAACTGTACTCCCAACCGAGCTAGCCTGTGAATATCCTTTACCATTTCCTTCTTGTCCTCTTCAACATGAGCTACGCTCCCCATAGACAACCTACTTAGCGCATCAGCCACCACATTGGCTTTTCCCGTGTGATACAACACACTCATATCGTAGTCTTTTAGTAGCTCCAACCACCTTCTCTGACGAAGATTTAGGTCCTTCTGACAGAGCACATACTAAAGGCTCTTGTGGTCTGTGAACACATCCACGTGAGCCCCATACAGGTAATGTCTCCATATTTTCAGCGCAAACACCACTACTGCCAACTCCAAGTCATAGGTTGGATAATTCTTCTCATGAACCTTGAGCTGTCTGGAAGCGTAGGCTATCACTTTTCCCCCCTGCATCAGCATGCAACCTAGTCCAACTCTAAAAGCGTCATAATAAGCAATCAACCCATATGTTCCTTCTGGCAAGGTCAAAATTGGAGCGGTAGTGAGTCAAGTCTTCAACTCTTATCACACGTATCCGAACACTGGAATTTCACCTTCTTCTGAGTTAACTTAGTCAGAGGAGATGCTATAGAGGAGAAGCCTTCCACAAACCGTCTGTAATAACCAGCTAAGCCCACGAAACTCCTGATTTCCATCGGAGAGGTAGGTCTGGGCCAACCTTTCACTACTGCTATCTTTTGAGGTTCAACCTGAATACCTTCTCCCAAGACCACATGACCCAGGAAAGTCACGGACTTCAACCAGAATTCATATTTGCTAAACTTGGTGAACAATTGGCGGTCTCTGAGTGTTTGAAGCACTATCCTCAGGTGATTAGCATGCTCTTCCTCATTTCTGGAGTATACCAGAATGTCATCAATAAGTACGATGACGAACATATCCAGATACTACTTGAAGACTCTTTTTATCGAGTCCATGAAGGTTGCGGGGGTGTTTGTTAGACCGAAGGACATAACCACAAACTCGTAGTGACCATACCGAGTTCTGAATGCTGTTTTCGATATGTCATACTCTATGACCCTTAACTGATGATACCCCAACCTGAGATCGATTTTTGAGAAACAAATGGCTCCCTGAAGTTGGTTAGATAGGTCATCAATTTTGGGTAGGGGATACCTGTTCTTAATTGTGACTTTGTTCAGCTGACAGTAATCTATGCACATTCTGAGGGTGCCATCTTTTTTATGGATGAATAGTACTGGAGCACCCCAGGGAGAGATGTTGGGTCTAATAAAACCCTTGTCAAGAAGATCTTTTAGTTGCTCCTTCAACTCCTTAAGCTCAGCTAGAGCCATTCTGTAAGGAGGGATGGAGATAGGCTGAGTATTTGGGAGGAGGTCTATTGAAGTCTATTTTCCGTACAGGGGGAACTCTGAGAAGATCCTCAGGAAATACATCTAAGAACTCGCTGACTACTAAAACTGACTGGATAGTTGGGTAATTAGAGTTGGAATCCTTGACCCAAACTAGATGATAAAAAATCCCTTGAAAATGAGCTTCTGGGCCTTAAGGTAGGAAATAAACTGACCCTTAGGCGTTGAACTACTACCCGTCCATTCTAACACTAGTTCATTTGGAAACTGAAACTTGTCAACTCTGGTTCTGCAGTCAACTGATGCATAACCGGAGTGTAACAAATCCATATCGAGGATAAGGTCAAAATCGACCATTTCTAACTCTACAAGATCAACTGGAATGACTTTATTCAAGATCAGCTTGAATGACTTTATTCAAGATCAAGACTGGACAGTTTCTAAATACTCGGTTGGCTCTAACTGACTCGCCAACAGGGGCGGATACTAAAAATGCTTCTGAGAGGTCCTCTGGACTGATATTGAACTGGACTGCTACATAGGGAGTCACAAATGAAAGGGTGGCTCCTGGATCTAGGAGGGCATACACGTCCAGATGAAAGAGGCGTAACATACCCGTGACTACGTCAGGTGAGCTCTCCTGATCCTAACGGGAAGACAATGCATAAAAATGATTTTGGCGCTGACCGCCATCCGTACTTGATGTGTTGGCCTGTTGAGCTGGTCGGCCTGCTGGAGCTAATGATGTGGTGGATTGTGCTCTCCCCCGTCCTGCCAACGGGCAATATTTAAGCTGATGATCAAGCTCTCCACAACCAAAACAACCCTCTCGACCTTGAAGACACTTTCCCAGGTGGTTTTTTCCGCACTTGAGGCAAGCTGGATATCTATTCCTAGCATTGTAGCTCTGAGACTGAGAGCCAAATGCTCCACCCCTCCAATTCTGGCGGGACTGGAAGGTTGGGATGTTGGCTGAGCTGGGTGTTGGGGCTCTCTTATGCTATTACTGCTGCTGTTGTGGGTGGCTACTACAGCTAGACCTCTAATGTCGTAATCTGACTGGCCATTCCTTGACCGTTTATTCCTTCACTCCATGTCCTTCAGTTTTTCGGCCTCAATCTGTTGGGCATAGACAATCAAGATGGAGAGGTCCGTATCCCTAATCAGCATCGCTGTCCTGCACTCTTTGAGGACCAGGTTCGACACTCTATTCACAAACTTCAACATGCCAGCCCTTGGCTCGGCTACCATCTCTGGAGCGTACTTAGACAACCTGGTAAACTCCAAAGCGTATTCTTCTACGGTCCTATTGTCCTGTTTCAAGTTCATTAAGTCAGCCATTTCGAAGGAAAAATCTATCCAAGAAGGCTGTGTTGAACTCCTCCCACTGGCCTCCCCTCTTTCCACTGTTCATACCAAACCTGGACTACGCCTTTTAGCTGGTAGGCAACCAGATCAGCACTCTCAGAGGAGATGACACCCATAATGTGGGTAATCTTTTTTATCTCCTCCACGAACTCTTGGGGGTCCTCCCCCACCTTGGATCCATGAAATGAAGGGGGTTCATTCGGATGAAGTCCCGCACCCTAGCAGCTGCTGCGGACCCGCTTTTGTTACCCGGAACCACCTGCTAGGTCACCTGATTGGTGACTATTTAAGCGAGCAGCTGGATAACCGCCCTGAACTCCGCGGTGGACATTGTGTCATCCTGAGTGGATACTGGGGTTTGTGGGGCATATCTGTTAGCATTGCCGGCCCTTCTTCCGTTACCGCGTCTAGGAGGCATAATTCACTGAAACGAAATAGAGCACGAGTTAGAAGGACGCTTTTGGGATTGAACTTTAATGCACGATAAAGAGTATGAATAAAAGAGAGTTTTCCTAGTAACATCTTGTAGCCTCCTCGTCATAAGTGTTGCATGCTTCACACCCATGAAAGGGACTCTACTAGATGCAGCTTTCAAACATTTTGAGGATACTCTAAACCTAGTTTTCTGACACCAAGTTTGTCATGTCTCTAGTCTACACTCTGGACGAGACATGGTACTTGGAGTCACGAGTAACCCCAAGTCAACCCCTGCTAACAGAGTAAAACACATATAGCGAAATCTTGAGATAACAACATAAAGCATTTATGAGAAAATTTAGAATTGAACCGTAAACATCAAAATAGTTTGAACAACACTGATATTCTGAAAACCAAGTCTATATCTGAAAGTCATCTAATTGATGAGTTGCTGGGACAAGTCCCCAGCTAACTCTAAGTCTAACTGAATGTAACAAACATAGCTGAGATAAATGAAATAATATCCTTGAAAGATGAGGACTCACACTTCTACTACTGGGAGAGGGAGATCTGAGCAAAGTTAGCTAATGACACTTGGTCTAAGAACATGTAGTTGTATCATGAAATGATACTGCATAAAAGTATGCGTCAGTACTTTTAATGTACTGAGTAAGCAGGACAGAACACAATTGAATATAGAAGACTGAACTGTAAAAGACATTCAACGACCAACTGATATACTGAGCGGAATAACTATAATAAACTAAGATGGTCAAGATGACTCTGTCTAATAGTCGAAGACATGCCCTAAGTCTGAAAGTTCTGAGTCTTAGATATTGTACTGAATTGATCAAAACTGATAGAGCTAAAACTGAACTGAACTGCTTATTCTGAGATCAGACTAAGCTGACTAGTGGGAGAGTCTATAACCGACATGTAACCACGTGAGCTAAACGTGGATTCCGATGTATACGCCCCACCGGTAGGATCCAATATACCTTTCCAGGGTATAAAGGCATGAACTGGGTGATCATAAAAGTCTGGGGCCAATCAGGCCAATAAATACTATAACCTACGCTGGCAACGTAGTTTTGAGAACCTGGGTGCGCTGGAACCCCGATCTGCTCGATGCTAAGTCCTGCTCTCACGGGAATACCTAAATTGAATACCAAGCTAATAGCTCGAAACTGGGGTCCAATACTAGTCAGGGATATATAACTGAAGGTACCCTGAGAGTCTTATCGGACCGAATTCTAAACTGGGTTCTAGACTGGTCAGAGCTGCTTATCTAGAAGCATCGTAACCGTCTAAGAATAAAATGCAATCTGACTGGGGTCCTACGGCTAGTCAGAGCTATCTGTATAAGTGTCATGACCACTTCGTGGACCAATACACTGAGTTCTGGATCTGATTTTGATAACTGGGAGGTGATACTAATACCTCAAAATTTATGTAGTCAAATTGATCAGCTGACATTATTCTAGTCAATCCGTGGGTTTCTAAAAATCTGAAAGAAAGGTGAGGTGACTAGCTTAGTAACTTTATTCAATCTAAACGGTTGGCTCAGTGCCCTATCCGCCTTTAAGTACTGAGACTAGGCTGGCATTTCTAAGTATATGTACTTTCTTACTGAAGTTGTCTAACATATATTTGACTGAGTTTCTCACACATACGACTATTATATAAACCCCTAACTCTAAAAGATTCAAGAAATTTTGAGAATTCAATACTTATGCAGGATTCTAGTTTATGTTTTTAAGAGTTAGGGCTAACATTCATATTCAATGGAACAGACATCATTCTAATTAAAAATTGGTGGAAAACATAAAAAATTAGCATAGAATAATATTCCTTAAGAATTAAACAAGTTCTGATAGCAATATCTTCACAATCGAAAATTCAGGGCTAGAACTGATAGTGAATTGAGGAAGAGTTTTAGGGGACACAAGGGAAGAAAAATCCCCTTGTTGAATTCCCACATACCTGAGTTGAATTTCCTTGAAGAAGGAGATTGAATCTGCTGCAATGGTGCGAAGCCCTAATCTTGTCTGAGAGTTCTTGAGACGGAATACGATTGGTTTCTAAAAGTTTTATGTAGGGAATGAGGGGAAAAACCATTCAATCTCTCTAATATCTCTGAAATTTTACCCTAAATGACGTAGTTTAGGGACTAAATAGGTAAGAGATTACAAAAATAATCCTGCGCTAAAATTCTGAAATCTGGTCGGCGGGGTCCCAACGGGTCACTCAACGAGTCGTTGGTTGAGACCATGAATCGTTGGGACCTCTCATTGGGTCTACTACCTGAAATTTGAAAGTGCCAGATCTGGAAATAGGGTTCACCACGAGGGACCTAACGAGTCGTGTGGACCACACTATCCAAAAGCCCCGAAGTTCCCCATGGGTGACACCACGACTCGTGGTGTCCCATAATGAGTCGTGGTGAGGACTCGTGGGGTACACTGCCTATATCCTTTCCATTTCTCAATCACCCTTCCCACAACTGATCTAATGAGTTGTTAGATCTCATAACGACTCGTTGGGTGAGTCGTTCTAAGGCATTGCTGTAGATTTCCAGTTTTCTCTATTTTAAGTCCCGGATCTAGTCTTTGAGTTTCCGGGGCATTACACAATGTGTTTGTGAACTCTAACGATCTTAATTAGGTGAAATTGATTATGGGCTTGAGAATATTTAATTGATCTGGGGTTTGTAAAGTGTGATTGGTGGTGAAAGTCATTCAATCTTGCCCAGTTGCCTTTATTTTGCTTGAAAGAGCTAATTTATGTTGGGTTAGCATCAATCTATAATTACCCAAGGCTCTAACCCTTGTTTAATGGATTCACCTAGAAATAGGAGGAATCTAATTGGCAAAATACAATCGGGTAGTAGAGAGTTCTCTTCAATTTGATAAAATTGATGTAGATTGACATCATTAGAGTTGTTGAAAGACACACATTGGTTTGCTAAGTTGATTGCTTGCATATTCATCAAAAACACATTCTAAATTAGCTCATTTGAGTGATTTAGGAGGATCAACCTAAATTTGGAGACACTTCCCTAATTTTCCTCATTGTTGATTCAAACTTTAAGCATTTACTTTATTAGTTATAGCTATAATTTCTCTTAACCCTAATTTGAATAGCATCTCAACTCTCAAATCTGAATTAAATATTGCTAAATAGTCCGGGCCTAACAAAATCTCTATGGATACGATCCCTAATCTTGAGTGGGTAATTGTATTATATCGACCACTTACACTCTTATTAAATTAGGGTGGATCATAATGATATCCCAGTGTTAGGCAAAGTCTTTTTCCTTTATGTTTCGGGGTCACAAAACAAAATCATGATTTTCAAGCTTCTCATATGTGTTAATCTATGAATTTCTCAAAATTTTATTGACCAACTTTGTTTGATCCCAAACATGACTATGCTGGGCCAAAAAGGCCTAGTGATTAGAAATCATTGTGTTTTCATGGCCAATGTCTCCTTTTTCTGCATTTCGGATCACAAAATAGGAATTCACTATTTTCAAGTTTCTCAATATTTGTTAGTCCATGGATTTATCAAAATATTTTGACCGACTCCATTAGGCACCAAACTTGGTTAGGGAAGACCAAAAAGACCTGGTGACCAATATTCATTATATTTTTTTGGTCGATGTCTCTTTTTTCTATATTTTTGGGTTATAAAATCGGAATTCACGATTTTCAAGATTCTTGGTGTGTTAGTCCATGAGTTTCTCAAAATTTTATTGACCGACTCTATTTGGCCTCAAACTTGGTCATGCTCGTCCGAAAAGGCCTAGTGACCAATACTCGTCGCATTTTCATGACTGGCGTCCCTTTTTTGTGTGTTTCAAGATCACAAAACAGGAATTATCGAGATACTAGTGTTTTTATGAGATCTAAACGAATGATGTTAAAACTATATTTTCATTATAGAGAAAAAAGTTCTTTAATGATACATTATACCAATGGTAAAAACTGAGCTCGATTATTTGTTTTACTCAATTTTTTATATTGTGTATTTTTTCAAGATGTAGTGAGACAAACTGCCACTAGGCAGTTTAGTGGAGCCAATTTTCTGAAAAATTATTTTTGTCACAGACAATCAATATTTTCTCCCGTTTTGATTAACAATTTTTATTCATTTTAATTGTTATTAGATATTTAAAAATAGATTCCAAGATTGATATCCCATGGTAATGCGAATGTGTATGTCAATTTTAGTATTTGAAATTCAATTTATGAAAATGAGGTAGATAGTGAATTCGAGGTGCACAGGGGTGGTGCATAGCACCTGGTTCACAGAGTGATGCATGAAAACCTAACACAAACCCCTATAAACATCAAGCGGNCTATAAACATCAAGCGGTCACCCTTTGCTAAGAGTGTCACCAACTCCGCCATTATCAAACCACCACAATTAAGACAACCATGGCAGGCCACTATGGTAGGCCAATACTACCACCATCAATGCTAGCATTGTCTCTATGGCTTTAGCATTAGATTTGGTCTTTATCTTAATATTTTAGCTTACTGGGCATCGATCAAGGGTCGTTGGATGTCTCCTGGTGCTAGCCTATGCTGGCATATGTCGCTGGACGCTAACCGTGTGTCCCATGCTAGCCTAGTGCATCTATGTTGATGGGTGCTAGCCTAGTGCGCCATAATGGTTGATTTGTAAGCTTCTCGATGTGTCCGTACAACCCCACACTTATCCATGTCAAGTCGAAAAGTTCTAGTAATCAATACTCGTTATATTTTCATGGCTGACATCTCTTTTTTCTACATTTAGGGATCACAAAATAGGAATTCACGATTTTCAAGTTACTCGGTGTGTGTTAGTCCTTGAATTTATCAAAATATTTTGACCGACTTTGTTAGGCTCCAAACTTGGTTGGTCAAGGCCAAAAATGCCCCATGACCAGTACTAATTATATTTTCATGACCGACGTCTTTTTTTTCTGCATTTTATATGAAAATTCACGATTTTCAAGCTTTTCATTATGTGCTAGTCCAAGAATTTTTTGAATTTTTCATTGACTGACTCTGTTCGGTCTCAAACTTGACCATGTCGGGCTGAAAAGGCCTAGTGATCAGTACTCATTGCATTTTTATGGCCGACGTCTTTTTTTTTGCATTTTGGAGTCTTGTAACGGAAATTCATGATTTTTAAGCGTCTTGACATGTGTTAGTCCATGAATTTCTCGAAATTTTATTGACTAACTCTGTTCGGCCCCAAACTTGGCCATATCGGGTCAAAAAGGTCTAGTGACTAGTACTCATTATATTTTCAAGATCGGCGTCTTCTTTTTTTTCTGCATTTCGAGGTCACAAAATAAGAATTCACGATTTTCAAATTTCTCAGTGTGTGTTAGTCCATGAATTTATCAAAAATATTTTGACCGACTCCGTTTAACCCCAAAACTTGGCCATGTTGAGTTGAAAAGGTCTAGCAATCAATACTCATTGCATTTTCATGATTGATGTTTCTTTTTTTAGCATTTCGGGGTCACAAAACAAGAATTTACTATTTTTAAATTTTTTGGTGTGTATTAGTTTATGAATTTATTAAAATATTTGACCGACTTTGTTGGGCATCAAACTTGGTTGGGTATGGCTAAAAAGGCCAAGTGACCCTTTGTTGGGCATCAAACTTGGTTTGGTATGGCTAAAAGGCCAAGTGACTGAAGTGATTTCTTGAGAAAAAAGACACGACTTTTTAAATAAAGCTAGTGATGATAAATTTATTTTTTCTACAATGAATTTTTGCCTAATGTGTTGATTGGGGCCGAATTTATATATTTTCCTGTAAAAAAATAAATCAAAGAAATTTTAATCTTCTATTGAATGTTAATGAATGCTCGTATTAAAAATATTCTAAATTAAAGGTCATACATTAAAAAGTAAACTAAGAGTCTAAAATTTAAATTTAGATTCTAAGATCAATATTTTAAAAAGTTTCAAAGGGTTAAGAGCAAATTTAATAGACCATACGAGTAGTTACTGTAATGTAAATTGCTTTGGCCAAACTTTCGTGGAGCGACAAAACGCTATTTTAATAAAAAAGAGATTTATTTTTAAAAAATGAGGTTTTGGCTAAGATTTTGGGAGAAAATAAGTATTTTTATTGTAAAGACTTAAGCTTGTTTTTCATGTGTGCCTAAAATAAGTAACTTCGTAAAAATACACTTAGAAACACTTTTCAAAGCTCACAACGTTATTTGCCGCTAAAAATAATTTTTAAATTTATTGGCCAAATACAAATTTTTTTTCACCAAAACACTTTTTTGATGAGCACTTTCAAAATAGTACTTCTCTAAATAAATTGACTTTTTGTGAAATTTTGTCAAACAAAGCTATTAATCCTTAGAATTTTTTGGTTTTTGGGAGTTTGTTGTAAAAATATTTTGTAACAATTAATTATAATATATATATATATAAACAAATTATCCAAGGTAACTAAAATTAGATTTTATCACTTCTTATCTAGATTTGGGAGAAAGTTTATGTCCAAATATCTATTTGCAGGATCTGCATATTACAAGTCAAGGTAATATTATTTTCAATTTTTTAAATTTAAATTTCTCTTTATTTCAATATTATCTTTTGTATTGTGATTAATTTGCAATTTTAGAAACTTAATAATCATTTTGAATATAAGTGATAGCTTGCTTCTTAATACGGTTATCACTAATTCATCTGCTAATTTTAATATGAAAAAAATAATAACATGACCAAATATTATTCAGATAAATTTATTGAATTGAAACTTCAAAACTAAGTTAACAATTCTAAATTAACACTTCTTCTATGAATGTAGATAGGCTCAATATAGTAACCTTTAAATTCTTTGATTTGAAGAGAATTAATGATTTGACAAAATTGATGATTGAGGAAAATCTTGTGGAGACTTAATTACTTGTGAAATTGAGTTTTTAGTTTATTTGTCAGATCACAACTGCAGAAAAGAGAGTTTATCCATAAAATACATCAATATAAATTATGTAGTAGTATTAGTGATGCATTTTAGAGTTAGCTTGTTACTTTGAGAAAAAAAATACTTGCAGATGTAAAATAATGATTATTCTATTTTTGTAAACCCAAAAATAAATTAACATAACTTAGTTCGACCATAAATTTAAAATGTAGTCAATGTAGTTCCAAGTCTATGCAAGCCCAACAAGAATGGAAAATTAGTTGTAAGAAGGTAACGAGCTTACAATAAAGCTGGAAAATAAGTTTAAGCAATGAAACTATAAAATAAATCAAAACTGGGAGAATTAAATAAAAGTTATGTTAAGTTGTAGGTTAAAGATGTGTTGCATGGCTATGGGTGGCGTACTCAAATTTTATAGAAAAAACACTGGACAATATAATAAGCTAAGCTTTCATTGCATGGCTATTGCATGGAAGAAACACATACACCATATTATGGCCATGTGTCGCATGGAATCACTGTTGGTTTCTTGGGCCAGTTGCATGTGATGTCCATGAGATATGTTAGGATATGTAATTTTAAAATGAGGAGAGAAAAAATATTTCTAAAATTGGTTAAGAGATTTTGAGGAGGGTTTTGATCCAAGCACTTCAAGATACTTGAAAGGAAGGTAATTCATGATGATTTGAGTAACTTTTCATCATTTAATCAAGTCTTTGAAATTGAAATATGTAGATAATTTGTAGATTTTCAAGGATCAAATCTAGGGGTTTCTCAAGAAGGTAAACTCAACTTCTTTTTTGATTTATGATTAAAAAATAATTATAAGGAGCACGTTTATGAGTTTAATTTTTTATTGAACCTAGGAATTAGATGATCCCTACGAGTGAATATTCCCGAGATTTAAACACATCATCTTATGTAGACCGATGCGAGAGATTACACGTAAGGAAAATCAAAATACACATTCTTGAACCTAAGGCGTAATCTCCACAATTTACACTTTAAAGTCAATGAGTAAAGGCATGTGTATCACAATATATAATTAAATCTAGTTTGAAATACTTACTTCAACTAAAATGATGATTCAAAATAGTACGTAGTCGAGCTCAAAACCTCCTAAAATATCTTGGAATGATTTATTTTTTTAAAACTTCAGCTTTTATACTTGACACGCTATACTATGCGATTGCAATAAGGCTTCACAATTTATCATAAAGAAAACCAAGCATGGACTCTAAAACGATCAAATTCTCATGGCCGCAATGACTGTAAATTTTCCGCGCTATCAAGACTTGAACTTTTTGAATGCAAAGGCCTGCACCAACACTAGAAAAGAATAAAATTTGTTATGTTCATTTTATATTTTCTTGTTCCACCACATGAACCCTCATATTTCAACCGAATCCTCGCTAGCTTAAAACCTCAAACAAGTCTCGAATTAATTATTTTAACTTTTACAAAATCTTAAATTTTAAAACGGGACGTTAAAACTTAAAATATCAATCGACTTATTATATAACTTAAAATGTATAATTGAAACACTTAAGAACTAATTTGAGGGGTCCGTATTTAATTGCTAGCAATAGATAATTTTACATCAAAATCATATATTATTGAATTATATAAGTAATGTCGAAGCTTTTTTATATCAAAATTGATTTTTTCTTTCATCAAACAAAAACAATCCCGAAGAGAAATTATTGTAACAACAATCCAATTCATCGCTTTTTTGAGTATCTAATTTGTATTTTGAACCTTTATATATGTTGATATAGCCATCTATAACTTAGATATATGAAAGAAATACAAACATCAAGTGTATAGCCACGCGTTGCATGGAGTCAATATTGGCTACCTAGCCGCTTCATGTGATGGCCACGAGGTATGTTAGGATATATAATTTTAAAATGAAGAGAGAAAAATACATTATTTTAAAATTGGTTGAGAGATTTTGAGAAGGGATTTGATCTAAGCAAGCTTCAAGATACCCAAAAGGTAAGTGATTCATGATGATTTAAGTAACTTTTCATCATTTAATTAAGTCTCTAACATTGAAATATGTAGCAATTCTATTTATTATCAAGGATCAATTTCAATAACTCAAGAGGGGGAACCAAGAAGTTCTTCAAGAAGGTAAACTCAATTTCTTCTTTGACTAATAATTAAAGAATAATTATAAGGAACACCTTTATGGGTTTAATTCATTATTGATTTATGGATTAGACAAACTCTAGGGAGGAGGTATTTCGAGATTAGTTATACAAAGAAGGATAATCAAGATACACATTCTAGAACCTAGGATAAAATTCTCCTGATTTACACTTTAAAGTCAATGAGTAAAGGCTTAGATATTATGGATCATCATAATATATAATTACATATGACTTTAGAATGCTTATTCCAACTGAAATGATGATTTTTCCTTTCAAAAATCGCACTGCCGAGTTTAAAATCCCCAAAATATCTTGCAATGATTTTTTAAACTTAAGCTTTTATACTTAACAAGACATCCTACTACCTGCAATAAACACGGACTTTGGTGATTTTCTGCTCACGCACCCACATAAGTGTACATGGTCATGTAAGTAATAAATGACTCTTGCTAGCCGATGTCAAATCCACAGGGACTTGGCTTAGCAAATATCTAACTTAAGCAAAGATTATTAATTTTCACAAGTGTGTATTCAATATTTCGTTGTTTGTATATAGAAATCTAAATGATCATAAATTAGTCAGGAACGACAATTTGGAGAGATTCTAGGTCAAGGCCTACATTCATAATAATGAAAATTCACATTGATTAATTTGTTAATCTTGCCTGATTTATGGGGTTAATGACTCCGATTATGATCTTTCAAACCTTTTTAACCGTTTGCTCGAATTGACTCACAACTACATCGTTGAGTGGTGATGTGACAACTCAATTCTAACATATTTACCTATCATCCCATTTTATGACCAAGCACGACGTATTAGGTATATTTCTATCCTAAACGCAACAAGTCCGAAGACAAGATCACACACCTTACATTCCTCATTCTATTCTAGTGTTTTTCCTTTCAAGTTTACATAAGAATTTAAGATATATTCTAATGGTGATCAAACATTAAAAATAGTTTTAAAAAAGAATGTAAGAACAAACAATAATGATAATTCATCAACCAATGTCAAACTAAGTTATACGTTCATGTCTCGTGGCCCCAACCTCTAGAATGAGGATTTTAGTCATTCATAGTTTTACAAGAACAAATAAATGCAATGTTTCATGTAAAAACAATGAATGGAAAAGAAAAAGAAGAAGAACCCTAAAATGTTGGCCCTATCCATTCTTGCTCCAATGCTCCTCTCCCCAATTTGTTCTCGTGACGTTTTAAAATAATAGGCTAAGTGTCCTATTTATAGGAGGAAGGGAATTTTGGCCGATGTAATCCACTCCATGTCACATTGATGGGCGCGCCAAATTATCTCCGTGACACGCCTCGGTCGTGGGGCAGAGCAAGCTGGATAAGGAGTGTTTCGAGTAAGATGGTTCGCATGGCACGGTTTGTTGCGCACGCCGCCATCGCAGTATTCTACTGGATAAGCAAGTTGATGGCACACAACAACCCCACATGACACTCTTTCGCCGTGCCAAAGTCTTTTTGCGCTGCACAACATGGATTGCTCCCACTTGCTAGCGTGACACGCCTGGTCGCGGTACGCTGTCATGCGACATGGCACATGTTTTGCCATGGCTTAAATGGTCATGGATCGTAAGGCATGCGAATGACACCCATGAATGCGCAACTAGGCGCGTGATAATGACTATGTCGCACAACTCTACTATTTGGACATTGAATGTATCCAAGTTGAACTTTTTGCTTCAATCCCCGATCTTCGACATCCATCTCATGTTAAGCACCATCCTTAAACACTTTTAACCTATAAAGATAGCTAATCACACTTGTTAGTCCATAAACACAAGAAAATACATGTAGATTATACTCAAATTCACATGCGCAAGTAAGGCTCGAACATGGGCATACAATGGCACTGGATGTGTAAATACGCGAATACCACCCCACCTAAGCAAGTTTCCTGTTCTTCCTCAAATAAATCTTTTATATCTCATGTTACAAAAGTTAAGACTTAACGATCACAAGTCGGGGCAAGATCACTCGGGCGAAGGCTACCATGAGTTACCTAGATGAAAGTTCTTATTAGCAAGATATATTTAGCATAGTTACATTCATGACAATTATGTTAAGACCTCCTGGCCTCAAGAATTGACTCTATAACATTCACAAACTCATGCAAGTTAACCATCCAAGAAGTCAAATATGTAACCTATCTTTCATCAACCATGCGCCCTCATAACAAGAGAGTTACCTATATTTACTCACAAATATATAAGTTATAACAAGAATGGATACATGAATAAAAATTACACTCATTCTCAAAAAGAATTTCACATGCCACATGCAATGACACATAAGCTTTCCTTAGTGTACTACGCTCCAATATAGGAACATCTAAATGAAAGATCACAGACTTTTCAAGTTGTAATGTGCTAAGCAATGGGTAGGAAACTATTCTAGCCGCAATAGTAACTATCTTTCCTAAGCGCTTTAATACATCACACTTTCTTAGTAGGCACTATATTTAATCAAACACTCCTTCTCCTGCTTTCCCATCTATCATTTTACTTAATTTTCTCATTTCTTTAAGCAAGTTCACACCTATTGGTAGGAGTATTCAAGTAGCACCAACTTTTAATTCTTTGTTCTTTAATAACCCACCACCAACATACGCATTTTTAAATATTCACACCCTTAATCTTTTCGTCATACTTCCGCTCCTAGAAACTTTTATTAATTTTTACTTAAGCGCTTAGGAATTTTGGATCAAATTCTAAGTCAATTGAAAGAACAAAGCTTGCTTCGCTAGTGTATATATCAAAGAATTGGTTAAAGACTCTATGGACTAATCATACATCATGGGTTGGTAAAGCAAAGGATAAAAGCATGTTTTTCAAAGAAATGCATATACATTATGGGTAGGTAAAGTACGTATAAAAGCATGTTTTAATCAAAGAAATGCATATATCATTTCCTACATTTAACATCCTTCATTTTGCTTTGAAAATATACTGTGCAAGTTCTAGACATCACGTGACAACATGAAAACACAAACAACCTCACACTCATGGCACATGTTCAACTCAAGACTCCGATCAATACGTATTCTCACTAGGCTAACTACGAGTTCATAATTAACGCACAAATCATTTACAAATCAAATTCATGAGCCTAGGTGTCTCTATAAAGTTATTAGCACAACATGCTTCTTTCACTTGAATCATCTGGGCCGTGCTGCAACACTTGCAACAAAAAGCAATTCACGCACTCAACCCGTGAAGGGTTCTCAAAAACTTAAAGACTAATTCTTTCCTCAAGACGGCCGTCATCCATCTATCGTCAGAAAGTCTCTAATATGACTAAAAACAATTTTTATAAAATAAAATTTACTCTCAGTTCAAAGCCCCTCCTCCCTCCCTCCCTCCCTCCCTCAAAGAAAATCAAAGGGTGGGTGGAGTGTGCTCTACTTAACATTCAAATAAAAACAACTTTAAACTCAACACCTATGTACCTTTACAAAACACCAAAATTTTTAAAATTCCCTCATCCTATACTTAGAAATATGTTATATCCTCAAAGCATCAATTTAAAAATAAAGTGCGGTTAGAAACTTCCCGAGGCCTCTAGGCCTAGTGAGC
This sequence comes from Datura stramonium, assembly GCA_018107945.1. NCBI lineage: Eukaryota > Viridiplantae > Streptophyta > Magnoliopsida > Solanales > Solanaceae > Datura > Datura stramonium. The sequence goes on from JACEIK010001197.1 coordinate 197,375, forward strand.
AACATGTTCCAACTACACTTTTTGATCATAAGGGTTGGGCTGCATCAAACACTATGCTTCATCATACTCCCGCTTCACTTCTATAGGTACTTAGAGTTCCCCTCAATCTAAACTAAGAAACAAAACAAAACAAAGGGCATTAATAAAAACAAAAACAAAAGGAAAAAGAATCATACTGGTGGTACAATTTGGGTTGCCTCTCAAGTAGCTCCCGATTTTACGTCAGGGTTGTCACGAATTAAATGGGCCGTAATTCTGCACTCCACACTAACCCCTGCTGGCGAACCAATGTTTTCCAACTCTTACCCCAAACCATCGACATTCGTAGAGAATAAAATACATTATGAAATTAATTAACTAACATCACTATAAAAAAGAAACCAAAATAATCCGCTATAAAACACTTCGCAAACTCCGATAGTAATTGTACATGAGGACATCTACGTATTCTTGTCTAAGAGTAATCCAAAAGAGAAAGAAAATGATAGGAAATCAATAAGAGTCTGAACTCGAGACATCATCCGCAAGAGCCGGGCCAAGATGCCTCAGCCACTCACCTTTCTACAACTCCGCTACTTTAAAGATAAGGGCGAGATAAGTTGTTCTGGATTAGACTCGCACTTAAAAGAAGGCGGAGTAGCGCACAAGATATAGTACCGTGCATCATCTACCGATCTTAAATAATAATATACATACATATGAAACAATAATATGCGAATACCGTAACACCATTTCAATAGACAATAATCATTCGGAAATTAAACTTGCTCAGTGGTGCTGGGCCGCCGCCACCGATTTGGCCTCGCTATAGCGTCACTAACGCTCCATGGTCTCACTACAATGCAATGTTTTGTCATAGCCACGCTTGGCTAAGAATAGCTCGACTTACCCACTCCCAATTCTCTTAACTCTTTTCAACATACTAGTCATTATGATCATCCACTTTATTCATAGTCATCAATAAATAATCTTCATATCATAACCACAATAAATATAGATGAATCATTCATGAAAGGATTCACAACTCATCACGAGTCCCCATTTAACTTCACCTAACCATCAAATCATTACAAACACATCAATAGTTCAAATGCGCAAATGGGATAACTATAAGTTCAATAATTAGGTCCTCACATTCTCAATATAGTATTATTTCTTACATTCCATCAAATAATATAATGAATGGTGATATGCCGGCACACGCCCGTCACATCACTATGAACACTCAATCACCGAAATCGATGTACACACATGCTAACATGGTCTTATTTCGTCCTTCCGCCCATGACTCTGCGTGGAACTCTAGAAATCCATGTAATCGACCGGCACTCCGCACTCCGCTCCCACTCATCTTCTCGTCCGCATGTTCTGTCTCTGACACGATCCACTCAACCATCATTAAGCCGGGCCAGATGCTCCCTTCTATGATAATCCACTCATCTCGTGACATTCATATTATCCACTTTCATTCACACATCTCTGTGTTTTTACCACTTAGTCAATTTATTGACCTCGAAGGCCTCATCTTACCTCCCTAACTCAATTTCTTACACAATTCATTAATCACATTTTAAACAATACAAACGAATATAAACCACCACTCAACATTCACTTCATATATTATATAAATAATGATTAATGTCTAATCATTTCAATGATAGAATTCAATAAAAGGCTATATCAACAAGCAATGTTCGAAGATTAATTCACATAAAATTATCCCACACACATATACACCATTATCTAAAGTCAAACTCCTTTTAAACCATAACCTACTTCGTTTAAATACGTGGACTTGACTAGTTACTCCACTCGAGCCTCGTCTTTTCTCAATGCTTCCGAAAGTTCAAAATCTAGCACAAAAGATTAACAAAGAATCAACCAACTATTTTGGGAAACAAGGGTTTGAAAATTCAACCCCGCCCCTATTCTACTCGCTTCATGGGGTTCTAATCATTACCCACGATTAAAACATCCCATTATAATCCTATCATGATTATTCAACCCCATTTCGTGGGGTTTCTATTCCCCAAACCTTCTTTCAAGCGCTTACACCAAATTTGCCACTTCTACCAAACTCTAGGTCTCCAATTCTAGGAATAATGGACTAGCACTATCCTATCTCACTCCTAGAGAACAACAATTGCGTGATTACAAACCTAAAATCAATCAACCCTCAATATCCAATCAATTTCCCTTACTCTTATCGCTCTAGTGGCTTTTCAACTTAGGAACTTCCACCATAACAGTCCCCTCATTGATTCTACTCTGTCGTGGCATCAAAATAAAGGGAATCGTACTAAGATTCTACCTTGAGAAGCGGTACTGCACTTGGGGAATTCTCTCTAAGTTCTACACCATTTTTGGAATAATGGGGTAAACCCCGTAAATTCCACTTAAAACTCACTTCCGATTCCCATTGTCCGCTAGATCACATTATCAGAATAACGATCTTATCGAGCCAGAAACACTATCACAGCCGATTCTATGGTATATTCCCTGATTCATTATAGCAAAATTTCGACCGTGGAAAATCTGGCCCCGTTGGGTGGGTTATCCCTCCACCGCAATAGTCCCCCTTAACCAAGAGCTCCCATTTCGCACCAAGACTATTTTCCAAACTCTTCAAAATTCCACCAACATGTACTTACACCTTCCCACCAATACTTAGGCTATAAAGGGGTGTTCATTTATTTTTCCGTAATGATGACTGGCCAAGCATAATGTAAGATGATGTGAGTCACATCCTCAGATGTCCTCTATCTCTTTCTCTCTCTCTCTCGTGGATCGCTTTTCTTCTTTTCTTAATTCTAAAAGAAACAATATTAACATTTTCCCTCTTCTTCAATATCACATCCTCAACAGGATCACATTGTACCATCGACATGTGATCATGTTCCCTCTCTATCTCGGGAATTACTTTTGTATCATCTTTGGGCCTTTCCATGAGAGCCATCAACTAAGTGCTTGTCAGCTTGAACTCCTCCACCCCACACTCATCCTTTCATCACGTTGATCATACATAGATCCCCGTAGCGTGGCCGAAATGTCGAGTGCTTTGTACACTCGGAATTTTCCTCCTCGTCGCTGACTTTCATTTTAAGATCGCCTCTCTCCGATATTGATTAGTGCTCCTCCAGCTACTGTGAACTGACATCCCAAGATGATTGGTACCGATATCAACTTCAAAATCAAGAATAATAAAGTTATTAAGGATTATGAATTTACCAACTTTTATGAGCACGCCCATAATTATCTCCTCTGGTACTACTTTTATTCTATCATCCAGCTTGCAAAGACCACTCTAGAAGTCCTTGGTTTTTCCAAACCAAGAGTGTTGAATAACAATAAAGGGGCATTAATGACCACTTTCCCCTAGATCACTGTGTAGAGCCTACACCAAATTTTCACTTCCACCCGTTTGTATTGGGACTATGAAACTCCCGTGGTCTTTTATCTTCTCAAGTAGCTTGCTCATTACTTCCTTGAGCTGCACTCCTCAATGAGTGCTACAGCCTCCACATTAACAAGCCTCTTCTTGTTAGATTCCACCTCTTTTCAAGTACTTGGCATACTTAGTTACTCGTAAAATATCAATTAGAGGAGGATTTATGTGAAGTTCTTCAAAATGTCAAAAATTTCTTGAAACATGCATCTTCCTTACTTTTCCTAAGCCTTAAGGGAATGGTGGTGGTAGTCTTTTCACCGACCGTTCACGGGTTTTGTATTCTTCTCTCGTAGACTACTTTGGTGTTATTATTTTTAGCAAATGGGCCTCGGTTTGGTCTATTTTAACTTGCAACTCATTCTTCTTTATTTTTACTTATGCATTATCTAGTTCTCACCCACTTAGATTGATCACCATTACCTATATCGGGTTTGGATCGATGTCACTTGTTAAACCCCTTTGGGCTCCTAAGAAACTTAAGTCAAAGAACAGATTGCCCCATTTGCTTCTCTAATGCTTCGTACAATCAACATTTTTGAGGTCATCCGCCATTCAGACTTGGTTACCATGATTTTTCTTAAACATCTCCTCTATGTTGCTTAATTGGACACCAAACCAATTTCCTTGTTGTCAGTCGGCCGATAGTTGTGACTCGCCCGATTTCCACCCCATGAGAAGTTGGAATGATTCAAATTGTTCCAATTGTAGTGTTTCCTATACTCGTTGCCTCTCTACATATTACCTATAAAGTTCACTAACTCTCGAAGCTCGCTTCTACAAGAGTCTCGTCAAATGACCTCTACTACCACATATTTCACACCGCCTTTGAGTCAAGTTGCACCGCATGCACTTGTGCCTCGTGTTTGAGCAAAAGTTCAAATTTCGCTAAACCTGTATCATCATACGGTTCTAAAAAGAAGCCAACTGAAAGAAATAAAGCATATTCACACTATCAACCTCTATCATTCCAAATGCCTCTTCTCACCATACCTCTTGACGCATCGGGCCGTGCCACTTGGATTACCCCAGGCAATCCTGCTCAACAAAGTGTATAAATCATATATTTTCTTTAAAGCTTGAACACTTGCTGCGAATCAAGCGCATTTTGGAATGCTGGTCCGCACTCTCCACGAATATAGCAAAGACCATTGGTCCGCTAGTGATGCGGCGCCTCCTGAGAAGAGATTTGAATCTCTCCCAAGCAAGATACAAGTTCTCATATGACCTCTGCTTGAAACTTAAAATCTTACTCCTTAATTTTACAGTTGTTGCACGCATGGAAGAATTTGATGAGAAACTTCCTCGTAAGTGTTTGTCTCCAAGTTGTAATCGAATTTGGTGGTTCTACCTTCAACCATCTTTTTGCTTCTCCCAATAAAAAAGATAGGAAAAGGGTGAGGCGAACATAGTTGGTTGACAATCTCGTGGGAATGAAAGTGTCACTAATCTCTAGGAAGATCTCAGAATGCTATTGTGGATCCTCACGCGAGACCTATGAACCGGCCCACTCGGTGTGTGCAACAATTGCACCGTGCTCCTATTTCAACTCGACCGACTCTTCGTGCTTTGTCCGTGGATACCGGAGGTAACATTTATCGCGAGTGAAATTGCCACTTCACATATTGGTGTGGCCGCCATCTCTATTGGAATAACCTCATCCCTGCTGGAACTTGTTTGACGGGATAGAAAGTCGCAGCTCTCTCTTCTCAACTAACGTGAATATTCTTTCAGGTTCGAAGTGTGAGGTTCAACCACTTTATCCTTTGTCGTACTTGTTGCAGACCAACATATACCGTAGTGTTGATGACTAAGACTAAGTTATCAAGATTTTTAGAAAATAAAACAATAACACCAAAACTAGATATTCACTAATTTTTCAAGTCCCAACAACGGCCCAAAAATTTATTCGCGCACACGCATACACGCAAGTGTACGTGATCGTGCAAGTAATATAGTGGCTCTTACGAGCCTGATGTTGAATCCTACGTGGACTCTGACTTTAGAAAATATCTAACTTTAAGTAGTACTATTAATTTTCACAAAAGCTGGGCATGTTTCAAAATCTTCACAGCCAGGTGTACAAATCTAAAAATGATCACAAAATTAGTCAGAAATAATCACCGAGATTCCGTGGTCAAGGCCTACATTCATGCAATAAATCTAAAATTCATATTGGTTAATTTGCTTATCTTGCTTGTTGATTTTATAGGGGCTTAATGAACTTGATTATGGTCTTTTGAACCTCTAACTCGTTTGCTCGACCGACTCTCATAACTACATCATTGAGTGGCGATTGACAAACCCATTCTAACACATCTAGCTATCATCCCATTTTACAACCAAGTGCGGCGTGTTAGGTATATTCCTATCCTAAACACATATCAAGTCTGAAGACCAGATCGCACTCCTTACATTCTTCATTCTATTATAGTATTTGCCTTTCGAGTTTACACAAGAATTCAAGATATATTCTAATGGTGATCAAGAATTAAAATAGTTTAAACAAGAATGTAAGAACAAACAATAACGATAATTCATCAACCGATGTCAAACTAAGCTATACATTCATGTTTGTGGCCTCAATCCTAGAATAAGAGTTTTAGCCATTCATAGATTTACAAGAACAAATAAATGCAATGTTTCATGTAAAACCAAATCTAATGCAAAAGAAAAAGAAGAAGAATCAGAAATGTTGTCCTTAGCTATTCCTTTCCCAAAATATTCTCGTGATGTTTTAAAAATAATAAGCTAAGTGTCCTATTTATAGGAGGAAGGAATTTCGCCAATGTAATCCACCCTCCGTGTCACATTGATGGGCGCACTAAATTGCATCTCGTGACACAACTTGGTCACTGGGATGCTTTCTCTCGGATAAGGAGTTGTTGGAACAAGATGGTCTTGGCATAGCACGGGCCTCATCTTACACGACGCCCCGTCCGGCATGGCGCCATAGCACTAGATGTTTGTGAGGCACATAGCAGCCTTGGCGTGACACTCTCTTTCAAAGGCGCTGTCTTGGCATGGCATGACATGGATTGCCTCCAACCGGCTGGGCGTGACATGGCTTCGTCGCTGGCACGCTTTGGTCATGTAACATGGTACATGTGTTGCCATTGCATGGTAAGACATCTATGGATCACAAGGCATTCCAAAGGTGACACCTATCATGAACGCTGCAACTAGCAAAGATGAAATGGCTATATCACGCAACTCTACTATTTAGGCATTAAATGTATCCAAGCAACTTTTTCTTCAATCCATGAATTTCGGCATCCATCTCACACTAAGCTCCATCCTTAAGCACTTTTCACCTACAAAGATAGCTAATCACACTTGTTAGTCCATGAACACATTTTAAAGTAAAATACATGAGATATACTCAAATAAAAGGTGCAAAGTTAAGGCTTGAATACGTGGCATATAATGACACTTTGACGTGTAAATACCAAGACGTTGATCACGATCAAGGTCTAGTGCTCGCACAATCAAAATTCTTCCTAATGCGTGATCACGACTCTAGCCTTTTGAAACATGAAGGCCAACACTCACACCGAAAAGAATAAAACTCGCTATGTCCGTTTATATTTTTTTTTTATTTCAAAATTTATACGAATCCCTCGCATTTTAATTTGAACCCTCAAACAAGTCTCAATGATTATTTTAACTTGTACAAAGTCTCGAATTCTAAAACGAGGCACTGAAGTTTAAAATATAAACTTAGCTTGTTACGAAACTTAAAGTGTATAGTAAAAAAATTAAGAACTAATTTGAGGGACGATATGTTTAACTGTTTGCGTGAGGTAATTTTATATAAAAAATTACATATTGCCGTGTGTTATATCAGTAATGTCGAGTTCTTTACCAAATTGATTTTCCTCTTTAGTCAAAAACCAAACAATCTCGAGGAGAATTTTTTTGTAACAATCCAATTCATCATTTTGAGTAATTTGTTTGTAATATAATCTAATTCATCATTTTGAGTATTTGAGTTTTAATTATATATTTTGTAATATAATCTAATTCATCATTTTGAGTATTTGAGTTTTAATTATATTTTGAACAATTATATATGTTGATATAGCCATTTATACTTAGATGTATGATTTGAAAGTTGATTCGAGAGTTCTGTGGTGGATTCAAATAATTGAAATCTTTAAATTGAAGCTACCAAAGTCTAGGAATTTGGTGCGATCACGATCGCAAAGGCATTTGCGTGATTGTGTTGTTGAAGAAGATCTTTTTCTTGTGCTATAGCATCATGGTATCGTGGATAGCTGCCACCAACCAACTCTTGGCCGCCATCGCAATGAGGTCATGTGATCGTGCTTAAGATCCTGTTTATAAATAACCACAATTGTGGTGGGTGAGCGTGACAAATGGGCGACAGACTGGTATAGAATGAGCACTAGCAAAATTCAGATTAAGATTTTCATCATTTTTAGCGAAAAGGAGCTCATATGTGTTGATTTAAAGTAGATTGTTAGATATACTATTAACCATGGTTTAGTATAGTATTATGTTTCAGTTTTATGTAAGACTTTATTTTATTTGTTGGATTAATAAAGTCTTATTTTGAATAGATCGATTTTGCATGTGTGTCCTTTATTTATATAATGATGTTTTAGTGTATGTAGTTTAGCTTATACATGTAAGATTAAATCGTTAGTTCTTATAAGTATAAAGTTTGATAAGTTCACAATCTAAGATGAGAATTGGACAAATTTATTTCCGTATGATTGTAGCATAGGATTACATATAATTTATCTGATTATAGGAATGGTATTATTCCAACTTCTTTTGCTAGTACATTTGTATATATTGAATGGACCAAGTAGAGAATAGTTTTTTGTCCGACTGAAGATCAAATTCTCTAGATCATTAAATGTACTTATACCTTAATCTTGATATAACTATTATGATCAATGTCATTTGTTTGTTGTTTTGATCTATCAAAGGGTGAAACTCTTTCGCAAGTTAAAATGTTCCCGATAGGTTGGATGATGACAAATGATATTTGTGAAATAATAGTTAGTTGATGAAATCCATATCTCTACTTGAGATTGATGATACCCCTTATGATTGCTTATAAGTTTTCATGTGAAACCCTATAAGGATTCCCGTATCCGTCACATGAAATAAGTTAAGCGTTTGAATAAAGGATTAAATTGATCAATGAATAAATAGCTGAAATTTAATTCGATTGGCGGGTATCTCGTAATTTAATACGAGAGTTAAATAAGAATTTAATGATTGATTTTTGAAATTATACCGAGGAGTGCAATTACGAATTTTTAGTGAAATAATCTCAGGATTTATTAGGTTAATTCATTCATTATTTCAAATTAATGCCATAATTGGAAGCCTCGCTAATTAAATATGTGATCCTTGCTATGCCTCATTAATTAAAGAACTTGAAAGGAAGAAACCTGCTTTCTTGAAGTAGTAAAATTCTATAAGATTTTGGACAACTTCATAAAAAGTAAGTAGTACACGTTTGGGTTTTACACCCTTAAAAAAGTGTGAATGTACAAGGAAAGAAGGAATTCTATACATTTTGGGATTAGGGTTTTATACCCTAAAAATGTAATTATAAATAGGGCTTTTTCCTTCTTGGAAGAGACACATTTTCTGAGAAGCGCACTTGCCCACACAAGTATTCCCCACTCCTGAGATTATCGAGACATAGTAAGACCGCGTACTTGGAAAGCGAGTTGGATGCGTTGTGTGAAAGTCAAGAGGTTAGTATTTCGTAACCTAACTCGTCGTTGTTATCTATTCATGTAAAGATTGCCGACGACCATCGCTGCCTGGCCAACGCATGTTCTACCGTAGATATAGACTTGAATCATTGTGTATTGATTATATACATCTCAAGAAAAAATATATTCGATTTTGATTGAATTTAAATCTTAGATTGAGATTCAATGCTAAAATAGAAAGATTTTGACCTAATTTTCTAATGGTAAATTAAGGGTTTGATCGTGAAATTAAACTCTAAATTTGCAACTATCATGAAACTTATCCACCTTATCTAATTTGGCATGTTATTTGATATTTTGCATAGATTAAGGCCATTGAAAGTCGTTTGGTTAGAGAATGGACAATGCTAATTAAGTTGAGGAATCTCACTGTTTTAAGGTGAGTAATACTTTAACTTTTGAATTCTTGCCTTTTCAAAAGCATAATTTGAAACTTGCATTACTACTTTCAAAATACCTAGTATATTGTGGGGAGAGCGTATGTTATGTAATTTATGCTATTTTAACTACTTACCATATCTTAACTCTCATATGATTATGATATGATACTATTAAGACTTGAAGCATGCTTTAAAAGTGTTTTTCTACAAACTAAACATGATATCCAAGAATTACACTAATATATAAATCATGTTACGACCATTTGAAATTGTTACTAATTAATCTAATTTCACATAATATTTAATCTGATAATGTGTTTGTACTCGCTATTATATATGTCAAGTATTTGAGTGGAGATCGATATCAAAATGATTAGCCCTAACAAATCCACGATATCCATAAATATGGATTTAGGTCTACCAAATTTCTAGTATTCGTGAGAGCCCATATATTTAGGTCTAGCTTTAAACTCACAAAAGATACGCAAAGTGGCTATGATTTGATTATCACATCTAGTGACTCGCCGGCCAACACTTGTTATTGATTTTAGTTTGACTTGTACATGTTGTGCTACTGTATTCACTTATTTCGATGGTGTTTCTTGATCTCTTGTACTTAAATTTTTATAGATGTTTCTTAACAATTAAATACATTTTTAGGTACAACTTAACATTTCATTTCTAAAATTATTCCTCTACTTTTGAATTTCATAATATATGCTTCCTTTTAATTATGAAAATTGATTTGCTAAAAGTGAGTTAAGAGAAAGAGTTCGCCTAAGAAAAGAATAGTAGCTCAAGCAAGCCGTTAATTCCGATTACATCTTGGCAATAAAATCCAGCTAGAAAAGGAAATTCAATTAGGGATACGCTCATGAGCATCATAATCTTCGGAACTGGAAAAGTTATGGTCGTAACTAATCACTTACTAAACGTTAAGAAAGATTTTTTGGTGAGTAGCGATTTTCTTTTTCTCATCCTTTCGCTTGGAAATTCAGTTTCATGATTGAGTTTCCCCTATCTCTCATTTTCTCTTAGCGTGTACGGCTTGCTCTCCTCTTCTTTATCTTTCTTAGTTTATTAATAATTTTAATAAGGACAATTATATTTTTTATTTTTTCATTTTTTTTGGTTGGTTTTTTGTTTTTTTTAATTTTGTTATTTTGAAGGTCTTTTTTTAAAAATGAAATGTTACATATAAGAATATTATATTTAAATATTTTTCTTTTTCCATCTAGCTAAATTATTCAAAACTGTTTATAGTTATACCAAATTTTTAGATAAATTTTCAAAAGCACATTTAAATTCAAAAGTTGGTCCACAGCCCAAAAACGTAGACACGCTAAAAAAAATTCAAATTAATAGTGACGGAACAGAACTAAAGTTGTCTACATAGAATTAAGAGCCAAACAGATTTATTTAATTTTAGCAATCTTCCCTTTAAATAATTTAATAAATGCTCCAACCAAAAGTACTTTTCTAATCTAAACGCGAAAAATACCATATAACCCAATAGCTTCTTCTGCTGGCCTTCCCTCCCAAACTTCCAATTACCTAGGTTTTAACTCGCCCGTCTAATTCTCTGTTCGGTTTTTTGTGAGAGCCGAGCTCCATTGTGGGATCGGCAATGCCGCTGGCGTCTGATAGCTCACAGGATTCCCGAACACAATCTTTAAATGATATCTGGGTAATTTGCTGTAATTTAATGCGCTTCTCCATTTGGTTATTTTCTAATATTGCACATTTGGTATGATTATTTTGTAATCTCTCTAATGAATTACCAGCTACATTTAAATATAATTATATCTCACAAGTGAACACAGCATTTAAATCTGGTATTTTATTTTTCTTTCTTTGTAAATTTCTCAAAGAAAAATGGTGAACTTTTTCCAGCTAAGCTTATCAAATGAAAAAATTTATTTTTTTAAAACTGGTAATTAAAATTTTAAAAATGTAGTGCCAGCTATGTTTTTGATCAATTCGAGTTAGTTGCTCTGCCATGATGTTGTGGAAGTTCATGGATAATTCCGAGTTTCCTTTGGATGGATTAAATTTGGATCTTTAGCAGGGTTTGCAGTATAATTGTGAATCTTGCAGGAATCTTGTACCGTCAATAAGCTTATTCTTTTGTTCATAGATTTAATATGAGCTTCCTTCTTTCCATAATTTAATAAATTCAATGTACATCGATGGATGGATGGTACCTTGTTTTTGATAAAGTAATGTCAAAGACACAATTGTACAAAGACAGTGGACTTGCAGATTTTTCAACTATGTCTCCATGGCATCCAAAAGTCCTGGTTGATGGTAATTTGCACTACTAAAAGTGAAACTAGTTCTATTACACTTTTCTTGTTTGGAGGTCTGCTTTTGGTGGTTTTTGTATTTCCTTTTGATTTTCATGCAGCAGATATCCGTATTCCTTTTATTGTACTTCTTTTTTATTGCATTTACCCCTTTCCTCATAGTACTGTATACTCGAGTACAATACCAATAGTGTGCTTGTTTCTGTAGATCTAGTTCTTCTAGTGTTTGAAATTTTTTGGGAACATTTAATTAAGAGAACATCTATTGCACTATTTATTTAGTTGTATTTAGAACCCTAATTGTTTCAGTATATACTACTTTTGGATGCCGTAGGGTTATTTCCGTATCTGAGTCTCTCTTAACTAGTGTCTTGTACTCGAGTGTTTTTGCTTGGTCACTGGGAGGCTCACATCAAATTCTCTTGCGGAAGAGAAAACATTTATCTAATCTGCATTTCAATATTTGTTAATTGTTAATTCTCTTGCCATCCATTATTCTGTTTTCCATTTTTGTGAATATAAAATTGGAAAGGTCTGTCTCCAAATGGAGTGGAATGGTTATTGAGGGTTCATATAACCTATCACTGCTAGCCACATTGGTTGGGGAATGGACTGGTGGTTTGCTTATTCTGTAATTGAGGCATTGTTGTTGTTGTGATTGTAAAATTTGAAGATTATGATTCTAAGTACCTCGGGCTCATACTTTCTTGACAGACTGTTTCTCCTGAAGAAACAACTGTAGAACCTGATGAAGTATTATCAGTTATTGATTCTTTGAAGAGAAAAATTGCTTCAGAACGTGCTGATTATATAAAGGTGCTCTTTCTGTATTCCAGTTTATTACGCATTCTGCCCAACAATTAGTTCTGAATTTTGATTAAAGGTACTTTTACTATATTTGACCACTAATTAGACCTGTGTTCTCTCAGAAAAGGGTTGAAGCAAATGCACAAAAGTTGGAGATTCTGACAAAGGATCTTTATAATTTGGCATCAGAGAGAAAATGTCTCGAAATTTTTGGTGCTGACAGAAGAGTTGATCTACTATCGAAAAGGCAGAAGGATGCAATTGATATGCAAAATGGCATTGATACTAGTAATGGAGATGATGACAGTAATAGCTCTGAAGATGATGGATATGCCACTTCTGCAATTCTTTTGGGATCAAGTATTGCAGTCAAGAATGCCGTACGCCCCATTAAACTTCCAGAAGTAAAAAGAATCCCTCCATATACTACGTGGATATTTTTGGATAGGTGTGTTATGCCTTCATAAAGTATACTTCTGCTGTTGAAGTTTAAATTTTGCATCCTTAACAACTTGTGGTTTCATGCCCCAGCTATATTAATAAATGTTCCTCTAAATCTCTACATGTATTGAGATTAACTATTAATCATTATTCCTCGTCTTTGATTAGTTTGTTAACTGTTAATCTTCTATCCAGAATAGGAATTTTTTATCCAATGTCTGTATTCTATAATGACAGCGATGTAGAACCATCTATCCTCTTAATTTATAGTCTATAGGAGCTTTGATCTTAGCTAATAATTTAATATCCTTTACTTTAGGACCATCTTCTTTATGATTAATAATCCCACAGGCTATGGATCAGCTATGATGCAGTAGTGGATTTAGTTGATTCTTGTGTTTCTGAATGTATGAACTTGATCTCCGTATGTCAATGGCTCAATGCTATTTAAGGGGTTGTCTGTTGGATTTGTTTCCTCCCTTCTCACAAAGAACATTTTTTTTTCTTATAAATAAAATTTTCATTAATAACACCAACTTTGGTGTCAAAAAATATGAACAAGCTTTGCAACTCTGCTCGAGTGATATGCTGTCTTCCACCAAGTTTTATCAGCTAGCCACACAGCATGGTATTCTCTCTTTATTACTCCCTCCGTTTCAAAATAAGTGGTGTTTTATCTTTTTCATTTTGTTCCAAAATAAGTGGTGTTTTACATTATCAAGAAGGCATTAGTGTTGTTCTTCCAATTTTACCTTTATTTAAATGAGTAGAGATTTATAAACTACTAAAGAGCTACATCTTTTTCAAGGTATTTATTAAGGGTAAGTTAGTAAAAATGCATTTTTTGTTTTAGAAGCGAGTAGTTTCTTAAGGGATGTGCCTAAGCTAAAAACACCACTTATTTTGAAATGGAGGGAGTACCAAAAAACACAAGTGAAATAAAAAGGATCTTTTAATGCTTCCTACATCAGTCTCACAATTATGAAGTAATCTCCAATTCCATTTGTTCCATATACTCCAAAAGAGACAAAGTGGCGTCAACTTCCATGTCGCCTTCTACACAATCAACTTTGTTAATATGTCCTTGTTTTACATAGTAGTTTGTAAAGCCTCTTTTTTCTTGGGAGATGCCTCCCAGAAGGAAAAATGGATAAATTTGATGCATATCTTATGTGGGTTATTGCAATGGTTTTCAGCTATTGGGCTGTCTCTAAAGTCTTTATCTCGTTTTCTTATTTTTTTATCTTGTCCAAGCCAGGAAATACCTGGGACCCTAAATGTTAAATTTCCAGTTACAAGCCACTTCACCATTTTGATAGATGTAGTGTCAAAGTGTTCATTATAGCTACTGCCAGTTGTTTCCTTGTTATTTTAATTTTCTGGTCCTACTATGGGTTTTGCAGAAACCAGAGAATGACAGAGGATCAATCGGTGGTTGGTCGTAGAAGAATTTATTATGACCAGAATGGTGGGGAAACTTTAATTTGTAGTGATAGTGACGAAGAAGTACTTGAAGAAGAAGAAGAAAAGAAGGTGTTTGCAGAGTCCGAAGATTATATGCTACGGTTGGTATAGTTAAGCTTCCTGAATTCAACTGTGCTCTTTAGTAGTCTTTTATTCTGGCAAAAGGAGAAACTTTTTCAGGGAAAACATTTTCCACATTGAAACGACGGTGTCATGTTGTCTGAAGGAGTAAACATTCTTTAGCTAGTCCATTGGTGGACCATAAGGGGGTTAGTACTAGAGAATTGGATCAATATTATCCCCCAATGTGGTTCAGTATTCCCATAGGAAAGATGTACCTGTTGCGTATCCCATGGTTATTTTTTTTTCTTTCTCCAATGTGTAGCACTGTTCTTTAGGGTCTACTCAATCTGAAGGTGGTCTGCACTTTTGTTATCTCATGCTATCATGACCGTTGTATTGATTACTGTCAATGATGCCAAGTAAGGGCGACCTCTGTTAGGGTGTTCTCTTAACTATAATGCCATTCGTCTTCTTGACCAATTAGAAGAGGGATATGCCTTCTCTTAACAAAAACTGAATTTCCTTGCTGAAGAGCCAACAAAAATCATTTTAGCAAAGCTCCAACTTGGAGGAACGATGAATTTTCTTTAGATCTGGAAGTATCAAGAACATAATAAGTAACATGGAAAGGTTTTGGAAATTTTCTAATTTTTTGTTCTGTCTAAATCTATTGCAGTTTGACAATTTTTTGTATATTTAAGCTAAATCTTGTTTTTATGTACCTCAGAATGTAAAACTTGTTCTGGATCCTTTTGTCACAAGTTCAATGGTCAAGATAATGTATCTTTGTCTGCTTATTTGCAGAATGACTATCAAACAAGTTGGCATGTCCGATATAGTGTTGGATTTGCTAGGACAGTGCTTGTCTAGAAAACCCAGTGAAGTGAAGGTACACAATCGGTTTTGATATTTATTACACTTTGTTATAAGCACCCATTATCTAATAGAAAACTGGTCATAGTGCAAACTCTGGTCCAGCTGGTTCCCTTTTTTTGGTTTTTGCTGGCTTTACAGAGATAAAACACCATCAAACATTTATACAGGTAAGATATGAAGATCTTGTTAAGGAAGATAATGCAGGCACTTCAAAGAACGAGTACATGGAAAGTTCTTTAGATTTATATCTTGCCAAAGATCTTGATGCCGCTCTGGATTCTTTTGATAATCTATTTTGTCGTCGATGTCTTGTGAGTATATATTTGGTTATTCCTCTTACTTTTTGTCTACCAGACTACTACATTATATGTTATATTGAATCTTCTATTCTCTCTGGTGTTTTGTTTACTACTTCTTCCTACTTGTAATATGTTCTCCTCATTTTGCCCACACTTGCAGGTCTTTGATTGTAGATTACATGGATGTTCACAGGATCTTATTTTTCCTGTACGTTATTGGTCTTCCGACAGATGTTTCATTACCTTGGAACTGTGTGTACTCAAAATGGGATGCTTATGATGTCTTTTTACATTAATTAGGCTGAAAAACAATTACCATGGTACTGCTCCAATGCAGATATGGAGCCCTGTGGACCAAATTGCTTCAGCCTGGTATCTGTCTTCTCTTCTATTGTACAAGTTCTGTAGATTGAGGATCAATACGGAGTCCTGCTTTTTTTGGTTATATAAAAAAAACTAGTATTTCAAATTAGGTATTGTGCTGGTTTTGTACCACTTTTTAGGCCATACTACCTCCAAATCTTATTTTCTTTTTTATTCACCTAGGCCATAAAGTTCGAAAGTAATGCTACAGTGATCTCTCCTCAGTGCGCTAGTCATGGAGAAAAATCTGTCCTACCATCTGATGTTGCTAATAATACTCAGATGCCAGGTAGGAAGCATGTTTCAAGAAGATCAAAGTCTTCACAAGGTGAAGGTGCTCCAAATGCAAAAAACATCTCTGAGAGCAGTGATTCAGAGATTAGACCCATAAATGATGTCACTTCTAATGAGCGCTCTTTATCTCCATCGAAAAGCAAATCTGACAGTAAAGATGTTAGTAACAAAAGGAACAGCAAGCGAATAGCTGAACATGTTCTAGTTGCCATTAAGAAAAGACAAAAGAAAATGGCAGTATTAGAATCTGACTCTGTTGCAAGTGAAAGTTTAGGTTCCAAAGATTTGAATCTTCACTGTATTTCACGAAAGGAAAATGAAGTTGCGAGTCCATCTTCACAAAAAGCACAATGTCATAGTGCTAAAAGGTCCAGGAGGAAAAACTCTCCAGTTTCGGACAGTAAAAATTCGTTGCAAGGCAAGGGTTTTGGTTGCCAATTGATGGAAGTTGCCAGTGAAAAACCTGCGGCAAATTGTGATGACACATCTAGGAAAAATGAATATGTGGGTGAGAATAATTGCAAACAAGAAATAGATGGTACTAAATCTTGGAGACCTATTGAAAAGGCTCTTTTTGAAAAGGGTCTAGAAATGTTTGGTAGAAGCAGGTTGGTAAACTCCAAAACTATACTTTGCTATATCTCTGCTCTTGCTTATTTGGCTTCTGAACATGGTGCATTTCTTATGAGTTTTGGCGTTTTGTATTATAAGATGTGAAATTATCCACTGACACATCACCTACCTTCTGACTAAAAACAAAAATGATGTTCTGCATTTTAGTTTCATGCCTTGTGCTAGCTTTTGCTTTACACAAGTTGGCCTGAATAAACACCTTTGTGCAAAAAAAGAAAAAAAGACATGCGGGCTTGGATTGTTTTTTGATTCTGTGGATTCCAATCCCGTAAAAAAATGCATTGGTTATTTATTTGTCGTTACTGGTAGATTTTTGATCCCTGATTGCCGTCGGTAGGAAGACTATCTGCATTGCCCATCATAGGAGTTCACCTGTCCAACTTGGTCTGTTATCAACTCACAACCTTGATCATTTGGTTGCCACCGAGAAAAGTGTGCACCAAGGAATTTTCGACTGCTCATAATACGCATACAGCAAGTTTCTTGTCACTAATTTGCAATCCTTGAATGAGAGATGATGTAAATTTATCCTGGGGTATCGTTGTTTGTGCAGGAAGTCATAGCTCATGAAATGTCACATGCAACTTGTTATATTTTTAGTTTGGAATTGATATCATATCTACCCATAAGGTGGTGACTTTCTTTACTCTCAGAAATTAGAAACTTAGAATCGCGATTGGTCCAAACTTTACAAGATGAACTGAGACAGCCTAAAAGTTTTGTAATAAGAGAAATGCAGTTGATTTGTTCAAACCATTGACTGAGAGAACCTATTGAGGAACTCCTTTGTGTATGTGTCATGAATACTCAAATTTTTCCTTTGGATGAAAAATTTGAGTGCCTTTGTCATTTGCATTATTATACCTTTGATTGTTTACCTGATTATGAGCTTTATTTTCTATACAGCTGTTTGATTGCTCGAAATCTCATGAATGGTTTGAAGACGTGCTGGGAGGTTTTCCAGTATATGAACAATTCCGGGAATAAGCTATTCTCAGCAGCAGGTGATGGGATGGATGGCATTCTTGAAGGTGGTTCCAATGGTGATGGTCAGGAAATCGTGGTCAGTGTTTTCTTTTCTCGTTAATGTTTTGCTCTATTTTCTCTTGGTAAGGGAAGTTAAATCATAGCCCACTTAGGAATCCTGTGGTGTTAAAAAAATCATGGTATATTTTAGGGCAATGAACCTCGAAGAAGATCCAGATTTTTACGTAGAAGAGGCAGAGTTCGCCGATTAAAATACACGTGGAAATCCGCTGGATACCATGCAATTAGGAAACGGATTTCTGAGAGGAAGGATCAACCCTGTCGGCAGTTTAATCCATGTGGCTGTCAAGGTCCTTGTGGAAAGGAGTGTCCCTGCATTGTAAATGGGACCTGCTGTGAAAAATACTGTGGGTAAGCCAGCATTGTTCTCTTTGAAATTGCTATGATATTTTCTCATTAAACATTTGCTTTCACATATCAAAAAAGAAATTGTTATGACATGCCATGAGACAACAACTGGGGAACCTCTTGTGGAGTTTACAACCTCAGACTCCATATCTTTTGCCATACACTTTCTAATCACTGATTTTAATACTTTGATTAGCTAATGATCCTTGAATGCTTTGCTATTCTTGTTTGTCAGATGCCCAAAGAGTTGCAAGAACAGGTTTCGTGGTTGTCATTGTGCCAAAAGTCAGTGTAGGAGCCGTCAATGCCCTTGCTTTGCTGCAGGCAGGGAATGTGATCCTGATGTTTGTCGAAATTGTTGGATCAGGTGCACTCTATTGGTCATGCTGTTATTTTCTGTTGCTTTCTAGTCCCTGGAAGCTGTTAATTTAGATTTGCAATACCTTTCTTTCATTGGTACTTGCTAATCATCTTGTTCTTTCTAGTGGAAAGTTGTTGTGGCTTTATTCTTTCCCCCAAAACCTCGCCATTTTTTTCCAAAGCCTTAATTATACATCTTTGGGTTGTGGCCGATTGAAGCATCAAATCTTTCCGCATAATTAAACCATTCATATAATGTGACTGGTTTTTTATTCCTATAATAATTATCAATTTTATTGACTGATTAAATAGTGGGACTTTTTAAGGGTTTAGGTGGACTTTAACAATAGTCTTATTAATCAAACTGCACAAACTTAGTTCTAGCACCCATCTTTTTTTGGTCAAACAATTCATGTGCCTGTTGTTTGGATTTCCCAGTTGTGGTGATGGTACGCTTGGGGTTCCTCCGCAAAGAGGTGATAGTCATGAATGCAGGAATATGAAGCTACTTCTCAAACAGCAACAAAGGGTACTTATATTTGTTATTTCTTCTTGAAATTGGTGAAGATTTACCACATAGACAAGTAATTATGACTGGCCTTCCCTTTTTCCCCTGACGAAGTTATCGATTTTTGAATTGGAGTTTCTTATCCAGTGGGCATTAAGCATTTTTTTTACTGGATTCTATTACTGTCCTCTGTCCTCTTATCTGAAAAAGATTTTTCTTTTGAACATTTTGTGTGCTCTTGAAGTAGATTAGTTTCTTTCCTTACTCCATTATGTTCAACATCTTTGCTGGCTAGATTGTTGAGTCAATTCTTAAGAATGTTTCTGGCTTTGTCCTGGTTGGCAAAAAGGCATTTCCACTCGTTCTCCAGTACCTTACATTAATTGTCCACTCTAAATGATAAAATTTTATGGTACTCATTTTGCGATGGACAATTATATTGCTGTATTGCACATATCTAGTTTTGTGTATCATCTGAGTTTTTGCTGTAATCAGTCATCAAAAGTGAGAAGTTGCTGCTTTTTTTGCTGTAATCAGTCATCAAAAGTGAGAAGTTGCTGCTTCCTTCTCCTCTCCCACCTTCTCTATGGTGTTCTAAGCTAAAGAATGAAGGTTGCAAATTTTCAGTACTAGGCTGATGATGATGCCTTGTATTCATCTACAGGTTCTTCTTGGAAGATCTGATGTTTCTGGCTGGGGAGCTTTCTTGAAGGTAAGATCTGACAACTTGATGGGATACATAAAGCAGAAACATGTTTCTTTGGGCCTCATTGTAAGAATTACTTTCAGAATACTGTTGGAAAGCATGAATACCTTGGGGAGTACACAGGTGAATTAATTTCACACCGTGAAGCTGACAAGCGTGGCAAGATTTATGATCGTGAAAATTCTTCATTTCTATTCAATCTTAATGATCAGGCATGACATGACTCCCTCTATACTTTGCTATTTGTATTCAGTCCCCAAAAATTAACGTTCTCATCAACTGTCATATGAATCACTTGTCTTTTTTCCTGCTGCAAAGATTTATGATTGTGAAAAATCTATATTTCTCTTCAATCTTAATGATCAGGCGTGAGACATGACACCCTCTATACTCTGCTATTTGTATTTAGTCCCAAAAATTAACGCTCTCATCCAATTTGTCATATGAATCATTTATATTTTAATTTCCTGCTGCAGTTTGTGCTTGATGCGCATCGGAAGGGTGATAAACTAAAATTTGCGAACCATTCTCCTGTTCCAAATTGCTATGCTAAGGTAGTTAAATTTACATAAAAACTTCCAGGTCATGTTAGAATTCCTGTTTGTGTATTTGCTGAATTTTACTCTTTGATAGGTCATGATGGTGGCTGGAGATCACAGAGTTGGTATCTTTGCCAATGAAAGAATTTGCGCTGGAGAAGAACTCTTTTACGATTATCGTTATGAGCCAGACAGTGCACCTGCCTGGGCAAGGAAGCCCGAGGCATCTGGTACTAGGAAAGAGGATGCTGCTCCTTCAAGTACTCGTGCTAGGAAGCATACATAATTTAACTGATTTTTTGATCCGTTAATTATCATTCTTTTTTCTGTAACTCATTGTTGATGACCATCAGATGGAACTTCTAATCATTTTATTCCTGGAGAGGCCATTGCAATCTCCATGGTAACTGATCATAGACATTTTTGTTCTGGACTAGCAGCCATTCTCAGCTTCGAGTATATTCGTGCAGGAAAATGATTACAGGCTAATGTAGCTTCATCAAACATTGTTATTCATGTAACAGAGTATGCACATTGATCAATTATTTGCCCAAAATCTTATTGCAATCTCGTAAAGCTGTGGGTGAAAATCAATACTGGTTTACTTTTACATCTCATGTCTCACTTGTCAACCTAAACTGCAAGATCTAGGAGTCTTGCTTTTTCATAGATTCATCAGACTCTGCATTTGTGGATGCTCCATGACTTAAAAGACTTGGTGCACGTTTGGAATGATCAGAGCATTTCTTTGTTTGTTTTTTTTTAAAAATTTTTTATTTGGCATTTGGAAATGTACTTTTTCAACCTTTTTCTGAAAAATTTAAAACTTTCCTTTAATACTTTTGGTTGGAATATTTTTTTAAAACAAATGCAGGTACAAGACTCTTGACACCGAAGGTTTAGTCTCAGTTTCAGGGCAACAGTCCCTTTATCAGGTCCTACTATTTTATAGTTTGATAAATTTTTGGGAGATCAAAAGTTCTTTTTTTCCATATTAAAAAGTATTTGTTTTAAAAAAAGTGGGGTGTTTAGTTAAACTTTCGAGAGAAAATAAATATTTTTGGAGTGTAACATAAATTGTTTTTTCAGAAGATAAAAATAGTAGTTTTTTCTTGAAAATATTTTTAAAAAGTATTTTTGAGAAAAATACATTTAGAAACATTTTTTAATACTTGACTAGATATTAATTGCTTTTCAAAAGTACCTTTTTAATTTCTTGTTTTTGAATTCCTGCCGTGCATTGTAGAACTCAAACTTGAGATCTCTAAATAAGGGTGGTGGAACTCAACCATCCCACCACAACCCATGTTAGTGTGGAAACCTATATTTTGTTCGTCTTGTAAGTCAAACACAAACTGTTTCTTATCAAAAATACTTTTAAAAAATAACACTTTAAAAAAACACTTATAAAAATAAGGCGGAATCCATCAGTGACCCTCTTATGTTGACACCAACTTTCACTTAGACACCTCAAGCCTTGTCCATTCTAAGCACCTCAAGTATGGGCCCGTTGTGCCATATTGACATTTTTTACTGACTTGACATATTGTGTGTGTTGCACTTATTTTGAACGCGTGAAGGACTTAAATTTTGTAAATTTTTATTTTTCTATATCTTCTTCATCCTTTTCTCACCAACACTTCCTCCACCACCATCTCCACCTTCCTCTGCCGCTCATGCTGCTGCAGATGCACTTCGCAACCATTTCTTCCAAGCCTAGAGGGAAAAACTTTATTTTTTCTTGATAATATTTTTCCTTATTCACAAAATATAATAAATATATCACCAAACACATA